>JACEEZ010026361.1:103944-106444 GCA_016584305.1 Chionoecetes opilio
AATTCCTTGATTAAGAATATACAAAATGTATTACTAAAAATCACGTGTTTTTATCTTGAAACCTTCGATATATAGGCTGATGAGTCATTTTGATCAGAAATTGAAAAATGCTATATCGCGAAATCCTGATGTGATAGACAAAAATTGAGTTCATATTCGTAATCAGCAGCCCAAATTCAGTTAGAATTTGTTTTAAAACCTTTTGCCAGAAATATCGTGTTGACCAGTGATAATATGTACTTCCCCTAGTCTTAAAATAATCCCTGTGATGGAAAATGCTATTATACTGTGCCATTATCTTTCGTTCCGGGTACAGCTGATGGGCCTCTTCACGGCCAGGGAGGGGAGGGGGGAAAGAGGGGGAGGGGTTGCCAGCTCCTGTCCCCCCCCTCCCCGCGCGCTGGGCCTGCACACCCGCGCTTGGCCGATCCTCAGGTGTTTTGCTTCCGTCAAGCGGCTGGCCACGCGGAGATAATTGTTAAATCACGACTCATAGAAATCGTTCACTTCACTTTGCCTGTTGTCGTGCTATGTATGTATTCAAGTCATCAAGATAATCAATATCTAACCACAATCCATACGTCCACCTCTTGTGTGATCGCGACAAGACTCATAAAAAAGCTATTGTAACCCTTCACGCCCAGATCTTTCCTTTCCTATAAAAAAACTGTATGTTATCGAGCATACAATTACGAAAAGTAACTAAATATACAAATTAGTTAGTGGACAAGGATACTAAACAGGTCATATCTATAAAATCTTGCTTATATTTACAAAGAAACTGCATCTACATGGTAGCAAAATTACAATGGAAATTACGTTCTTGGTCTGAAGGGGTTAAAAAGTTCACTGAAGCTACTAAGGATTCATAGACATTGGGGGGGAAAAAATCAGTTTCTCGTAAAGGTTTTTCATGGAATAGTGAACAAAAAAATGATTTCCAATAGCTTGTGACCTGTGCTTTTTTCCCCTTCCTCTCCATGGCTGATTTTCTGCGCTCATGCACTAGTTTTTACTTCGGTCTCCCTCATTGAGAGTCTCCTGCTGCCCAGACACAGAGGTCACCTACGAGTGGGGGGACGGAGGGGCCACGTGGGTGCTTAGGGCGTGAAGTGCTAGGACGAGGAGTTTATGTATCTGGACAAACAAGCAGTAAGCATGAACATAAACATAGCCTTCGATCTTATAACTCTTTAGCATTTCTATAATAAACCTCATACAAGGTTTTTTAAACCGTATTGTTACCTCTCTCTCTCTCTTCTCTCTCTCTTTTCTCTCTCTCTCTCTCTCTCTCTCTCTCTCTCTCTCTCTCTCCCCTCTCTCTTTTCTCTCTCTCTATCTCTCTCTTCTCTTCCCTCTCTCCTCCCCTCTCTCTCTCTCTCCCCTCTCTCTCTCTTCTCTTCTCCTCTCTCTTCTCTCTCTCTCTCTCTCTTCTCTCTCTCTCTTCTCCTCCTCTTTCCTCTCTCTCTCTTCCCTCTCTCTCGTTCCTCTAAGTTACCCTTTCCGACTTCCTTATAAAACCCTTGAGTTATCCTTTTCACTATTCTAATTAACTTTCATCTCATGGCTTCAGGAATCCTGCTCGCTTCATGAATCATTTGGCTACGCGTAAATTAACTTAACCTTTTATAATATATGGCTAATTAAAGGTCTGGTCGATGCTCCGAGGAAAAAAATTTATTACAAATGCGTTGATAAATTATTAGTCGCTGAGGTCAAGTGTCCTATCGGAGACTTTGTAGACTTGGAAAACCCCGATCTTGTGTCTTAAACCCGGGAAAGGAAATGTCGAGAAGCACATCAATGTGTCCCATTTTTTCATTTCTTGAACATAAGGTTTTACTATAGAGCAAAGGGTTTTTATGTCAAGTATTATGTTCTAGTCCTCCCTGAAAATAACTTTGTAGCGAGGCTTATATCAGGCTTAAGCGATTTAGAAACGAGAATAAACAAGCAGTTTTTCTTTTATTGGCGAGCGAAGGTAACTAATGGACAGTACAAAGAGAAGCAAACACGAGGCAAACTAAACCAATTTGTATAGTTTTATCCCCGGTGGGGTTGAGGTGCAGCAATGCATTCTCTCGATTCCCTTGAGGGGAGATTAGGCTCACACCAACATGTCATGAGT
The DNA here is from genome assembly GCA_016584305.1 of Chionoecetes opilio. Lineage (NCBI taxonomy): Eukaryota > Metazoa > Arthropoda > Malacostraca > Decapoda > Majidae > Chionoecetes > Chionoecetes opilio. Next base: position 106,073 of record JACEEZ010026361.1, read on the forward strand.
GGTTCGATCAGCTCGTCAATACAATTAATGCGTCCTGACTCTGCCTGTTGGTGTGTGAAGAGAAGCTGGGCCATGCAGGGTTAAGGAAGCTGTCTCCCGGGCTGGGTGTGGAGGTTTCGGCGGGGTGGCCGTGTGGGGGGGAATGAGATGCCGGCTGGCGTGCCCCGGACCCTGAGCCGAGAGGAGAATCGTGTCAAACCTTGATGATCCAATGTGTTATTTTTTTTCCCTTGATGCTTGCAATTCTAAGGCCATTAAGTTTGCAGCCCAATGAAAGTGCAGCCATTTTGCTCATTGAATGTGGAAGGATAGCGGGGTTTATTAAGTAGAATTCGACGAATATAAAATGACCGAACGATAAAATTGATGGTT
>JACEEZ010026361.1:108944-122062 GCA_016584305.1 Chionoecetes opilio
ACACCACCCCCCACCACCAACACCAACAACAACAACAAAACAATAAAAAAACAGCAACAACAACAAAATAATATTTTTGGGTTTTAAATTATTCACCGTTTATGACAAAATAAAAAATATGCTTATGTCTCCTGCTTACTAAAATCTTCAATTTTTTTAATTCGCTAATAATCAGAAGCGATTTAATAAGACAAGCGCCGAATAAAGTACGTAGTGTTCCGGTTGTACCTTATAAATGTTAAAAGGGAACAAGGCAATGTGTGCAGATAATGTGAATTTTCATATGGCAAAAAAAAAAATTAATGTTAAGAGAGAGAGAGAGAGAGAGAGAGAGAGAGAGAGAGAGGAGAGAGAGAGAGAGAGAGAGAGAGAGAGAGAGAGAGAGAGAGAGAGAGAGAGAGAGAGAGAGAGAGAGAGAGAGAGAGAGAGAGAGAGAGAGAGAGATGGAATCACATGTGGGTGGTGGAAAGGTATATGCCCTGAGGAAGAGGTGACTTGTGAATTGAGCAGGTGGGTGGGTGGAGGTGCGTCCTGGGGGGGGGGGTAGTGAAGGGGAGGCTTTAGCGGTGAGGCGAGGGGGCATCCGGGTGAGGGAAGGGTCAGGAAGCTGAGGAGGCAAAGGAGAGGGTGTGTCGACCTTTGTGACCTCCGAGGCTCCGCTCCACCTCGACCCTCCGAGGTGAAAGTCCGGCGTCAGGGACATGCAACAGAAGGTGGTGTTAGGGGGAAAGGGAAGGGCGAAGGTGAGGCTAAGAGAGAGAGCATACAAGCAAGAGCAAGGAAAGTGTAAGTAGGAAGGAGTAAGAATAGGGTACTGTGGCGACGAAGGGCGGCGAGGACCAGAAAGAAGTGGTTGGAGGCAGGAAGGGTCAGTCACTCAGGCAGGGTCGCGCCTCCTTCCCCGCCCTATGAGGTCCGTCGGGGGGAAGAAAACGGCGAGGGGACAACGCACCTTTGGAAATCTTACGACTTTAAAGCAAAGGACTTTTTTTATGAGTTTTTTTCTGATATAGTAAAATGTTAAGTCGGTTTTTGTAGTTAATATGTATTTCATTAGCCAGCAACACTACGTGACTTAGATAGACTTGACCAATTTATCCGCTACATACATTAGGCTCCCTTTGAAAGCATTAGGCATTCAGGCCTCCGAGGGCCCCACCAGCAGGTCAGCCCCCATGGCGCGGCACAAGCTTTGTCTGGACTGGAGAACTACACTGTCGTGTAGTTCTGCAGCGGGAGGTGCCGGGACCAGCGCAACACCGTGTTATCTTTTCTTGAAGTAATGAATGTTCATCTTCGCACCACCCTTGGTGTTTTTACCTTACTTGAGCTGGAAAAAAAGTTCTGTGTTTTCGTGGATATATGGTCTGCGTGAACAGCCTCCCGGTGATCACTTTTGTTTCGACGTGTTGGGCATTGATAGCCAGCGGGGAAACATCATGTGATCTGTCGCCCTGTAAGATACGTATTGTGATTCTCGCTGGCATGTAATTTAAACCGATTTTCTGCATGTTCGTAGCGAATTTCCATAAGAGAGTTGGCCAAACGGAGTCAGCCAGGCTTGTGTTCTTAAATCCTGGGCTGATTCATGTCCACCACAACCTGGTACCACGCCCGCTGGTCCTTCCACCTCCAAACTCTATTTCCCCCTAACCTTTTCCTACTGACAACTTTTTTCCCCTTTTGACTGAAGTAAGTTTCCTCCTTCCCCTCTTACGATCCAAGCTTTCTTTTACCTTTTCATATGTCCCTCGGTCATCTACTTTCCGTTTAAAAAATCTTCCTTTTTTTATGATCGCTTTCCCTGCCCAGATTTTCCATACCGTCCTTTTTCTCTCCCTTATGCACAGATGTTACTTACCCGCTGACTTAACAATTCTCACACTGCTGCTTGTACGTCCCCCTTATCTTTCCCTGGCCTCTGCCTGGCTCGTTCTCGTCGCCTTTATCCTTCTTCCTGCCACCAATACACCCCATGGTTCCCTTACGACCCGGAGCCCTAGGGCCTAGACCAGAGGTCGGCAACCCAGATTTGAGAAAACCAGTTCTTCAAACTTGACAGAAAAGCATGTTGATGGAGCCGCACTGAATATGAATGGAAATTACGAGACCAAAAACTAGCTCTAAACCCTGCGGTCCACCTTGCCCGTGTAGTGCCTCCCNTGCTCGTTTTCCCGACCATTCCTAATGACTTCTTGCAACCCCGCGCTGCCTCCCCCTAAAAGGGGGCCAATTTTGCTCATTTTTTTGCCATCGTCCTCACGATCTTGCTTTCTCGTTAGCTGCGTGAGGGCAGGCGGCGATATGGCACGAACCAGGCCTTATACAGGGAAAACGACCCTCGGGGGTTTGCTGTGGGGTAAAATTTGCCTATTTTTTTCCTAAATTTACACACTTTTAACACGCAAACACACGACATGCACACGTCCCTTTCCCGGTTATTAGATCAGGGATGTGCAACCTTTTTGAACAAAAGGCTACGAGTCATGACTGTGCTTTGGAGGGCCGCACGTCCATACTACATGCTAGTTACCAGGGTACTGGTACTGGTCAAGGAAGCTAGAGAACGTGTCTCTAGCTTCCTTGGTACTGGTACTGGACCACGGTAGGTTCCGGGTACACAGATCCAGATCGTTCACCACACATTAGCACTGGTAGCATGATAGTATACTTAAGTAACTAACCACATGCCTGTGAATGGAATACGAAAAAAAACTATTGTTGCAAGATGTACACAAGAATAAAATATTTATTCACACCTTCGCTAACTATGCAGAAGTTGGTATCTCTATCATTTACACACGTATTGGACCTGACTGAGATGCTACTCAATGATATTCACTGCCTTCATAGGCAGCCAGTAGTCCCTTCCGAGGTGTATACATATAAGACAGTCGGCCTGAGGCCCGTATTCCTCTGAAGAAGCCCAGTAGAGGCGAAGCTAGTCAGGAATAAAGCACTCACTTCCCAGCCCGTGTCTCCGTCATTACCTGTTTTTATAAGACTTAGTCTTAATTATTAGGCTACTTCCCGAGGGCCGCACTATATGCTAATAATATCTAGACTCTAGACTCGATCAGGCCGCATCAAAAGACTTAGAAGGCTGCATGCGGCCCTCGGGCCGCAGGTTGCACAGGCTTGACGTAGATGCACGTGAAACATACATACTTTGATATTCTTACAAATTTGTTTGTCAAAAGAGAATACTAAGTTTCTTTCCAGTAAGGTTACCGATGTTCTCAGTCAACTGCTCCATTTTCTCTGACTAAATGAGAGGAGGCTGGGTGGGACGCGGGGAGGGTTTACCTGGTGAGGCGCACCGCTCCCCTCCCTCACCCACCCTGTGGTTCCAGACACACTCCCCTCACTTCCCAGTCAGTTCTTTATCCTCCTCCTCCTCCTCCTCCTCCTCCTCCTCCTTCATTTCTCAAGTCTTCGTTATTTGTGGTATCACTATTATATTTCGTTCCTTCACTCTTCATTAGTCTTCCAGTGTTCCACCTGACACTGTTTTTTCTTTGTTGGTTAAAGTCATCTCGGAGTTTTTCTTCTTGATGACATTTCCAACCCTTGATTGGATGCTTATTTCACCACTAATTAATGATTGAGCTAAATGACATGATTATTATTTGAATGGCTTTGTGTGTGCCCTCATTTTACTTCTGACTGCTTAATCCCCTTAAGGTTACTAACCTAACCTCACTATAACCCCTACCGTAGATAACACTAAAGTCGCCAGGACAACTTTATTTTTTATTTCCAGACGTCTGGTGGCGTTACTACTTACATTTCTAAATGTATGATTTCAGGAAAGTTAGAACGGGCTATCTGGAGAGTCTGTGTCATTTTGTGTCTTCATCTGTGTCATAGTATGGCTGTGGAAATTATCCATCAACCCTCCTCTCATAATTAGTAGAGTGGTGGTTTTGTTCCCCCCCCCCCCTTGTGAGAGGTATTTTCCGCTCGTCATAGGGGAGTGTGAGTAGGAATGTATAAAAATTAAAAGGTAAGGGGTAATAATTAAGGTAATTTAAGTAAATTATAAGTACTGGAGATGATATAAATTAACATTCCCAGTAATATTAAGCACTAGCCGCAAAGCCGCCCTCCGGGCGGACTTTTTGACTAGCTCCTGCGGAGGGCTATTGGTGGGCCTTCGGCCCACCAAACACACACTCTCCAGATAGCCCCTTCTAACTTTCCTGAAATCATGGATGTAGAAATGTATATATTAACGCTTTACCCATCACCCCCCACTCTTCACTCACCCATTACCCATCACCCCCCCACCATTCACTCACCCCCTTACCCATCACCACACACCCATTCACTCACCCATTACCCATCACCCCCCACCTATTCCCCTCACCCATCACCCCAAATCACCCCCCCCCCCATTTCCACTCACCCATCACCCCACACCCATTACCCATCACCCCACCCATTCACTCATCCATTACCCATCACCCTACATCAAGGTTTCCTCAATTCTCGCAACCCATTTTTTTTTCTCACAATTCTCGCTAATAGGCTACTATAAAAAAAAAAAAAAAAAAAAGTGATCGGATCATTCCATAAGTGGGCTTAAAACCTTCCCCTGGTCGACCTGGTTCCAAAACTGTGCCATATGATGGGATTCCGCCACGGGGGGCGGAACCTGTACCACACACACACACAGACACACACACTTTCGCTTATATTATTATAGATTTGCACCTTATAATTAGCACCTTGATTGGAGCATCTGGCTATTGGTCGTCGTCATAATATTTGTTCCTATCCTGCGTGTATTCGTGGCAGGTATTGGTAGGGGTGCACCTCGCCGCCACCACGATTGACACGTGTAGGTAGGATTTGTGTGGCGATCGCAGCCGCCCACTCGGAAAGTCAGTACACTCCAGGCATCCGTGAGGATAACATCTATTGTTAATATATACGTGCTTGTCTACAAGTACAAGTTCACTCCACACCTCCATCGAGTTAATATCTCTTCTCTGATTATAAAGAAGAGATTTTGTACATACGTTAATTTGTACATATAGTGTAAAGACAATAGGACTGTGTTAAAATTCAGCACAAGTGATTATAGCCTCGCGTCATGGATAACTGGGTGTGAAAACCCTTCTGACGCCCATATCGAAACACTAGTCTCCAGCCCCCCGCTTCAGTCATTCACGGGCGGCCTCGATCCCGGCGATCACTTCGGATCACACGTCATGCAGTGTTGATACAAGCCTACAGCCCATTTCAACCCACTATCCACCGATAAGTATCCTAGTTAGTTGATTAGCTGGGGTAATGTGTCGGGAGATAGACATGGGTTTGATTGATTAGGTAAGACCTCACATTAATATATATGTATGTGACATAAATTTCCACATATTGGTGCCCCGAGTGAGGAATATTGATGTTCATGTGATTCAGGGTGGTCGTTAAGTGTGGCGTAATTATGAGCTTACCACAATTGCTGGTTATGAGGCTGGAGGCGGGGTATTTCGCGGCGTCAGGAATGACTCAGCTGTTTAACTACCATATGCCAGGTAGTAGATAGCATCAGAGGTTACGTAGACTAGTTAGTTGTAATAATTTAAGTGGAGGTTGGTCATAGGCCTGGTTATGCGCCTTGTTAGGCCAGCCAACAGCGCTTCCCGCACTTAGATATAAATAATTATCAACTAACAATTATATATAGTAACGTAATCTTGCATTTAATATTTTATTTGAGTTAATTAACTAAATCATGGCGAAATTAGGTAAGCATTTATTATCAGCTAAGTTCACAGCACAGCACAGCACGAATTTATAATATGTGTGAGGACGCAATTAAGGCAATTCCTATTGACTATATTAATTTAAAGACAGGTCTACTATTGTTAAATGAGCAATGGAATAAATATGAGAAGGCTTACTGCCTATATGAAGTTCAATAAAGACAAGCTGGGGATAAAGAAATGATTCAGCTATATGTTATCAATCATGAACACGAATGTCAAAGATATCTCGATAAAGTAATTGAATATGAGGGATTACTGGAGTGTGCTCATATTCCATCAACAGCGATAGCTTCTTTAACCCAAAGTTTGCAAGGTATTAAGCAAGAACCCCCCCACAGGGAGATCACGATTATTACGCCTGAGGGTAATCAGCTATATCAGCCACCCTCAGAGTTTAAATATCCCTCGTTAGTGGGTATTTATCCTGCGCCTGTTACGCAAATCAAACAGCCTGTAATTACGATTCAAACTTCTCAGCCTACCAGTAAACCACTTAGACCTACTCAAATAATAGATACAAACCCTATATCCAGGGCGACTTCTAGTGAAGTACGAATAATAAATTGTGTCTTATGTGAGGGGGAACATACACCCTCCACATGTAATATCTATTCAGATTGTTACACGAGAGTTGAAAGGTTAATGAGCCTTGGTAATTGCCTAACCTGTCTCCGTGGTAAACATGCTTCAAATGCATGCCCTATAAGCTTAAGAACTTGTAGGAAATGTAAACAATCTATTCATAACATCGCTCGTTGTCCTAACAGTGATAATAACTCAGACCCTACAGTAGTTAAAATGGCAGTCACTAATAAAAGTAGTTCAGCAGCTGTTCCTACTGCCGAGTTGAATGTGAGCCATAATGGTCATTCAGTCATTGTAAAGACAATGTTTGACAGTGGTGCACAAAGATCCTTCATAAGCAGGGAGATAGTTGAATTATTACAACTACCCATAATTAATAAAGTTAATTTAGCCATATCAGGTTTTCTCGCCAATAATGAGGCTCAAACCTTTGGCATAGTTCAACCCCTAGTCCAATTGGGAAGATATAAATGTAGGGTAGCTGCTGTAGTTAATAATATTGATATCAGCTTAACTGTTAATGGACTAAAAACACAGCTGAAATGCTGAGGGATAATGGTGTTAAACTAGTTAGTAATACCTTCAAGGACGTTGATGGTCCTTTCCAATTAATAATAGGAGCCGATTATTTTGGGCGTTACCTAAGGAAGGTCATCAAAATACATAACGTCTCAATGTTCACTAGTGCTGGTGGTAAGGTAATAATGGGACCCATCCCACATACTCACCAAGCCGAACAAGAGGAGAGTATTCCTAGTCATGCACAACCCCTATTAATTACAAAAATTGGAACCACTTTCTTGCCCACACCAATAAGTGAGGTTTTAGAGGAAAGTGGTATTCCAGTTCATAATGAATATATTGCCACTAATGAAAATCCTAATAATAATGTGTCGCGAGGAGATAATAACCTCAAATTGAACACAGAATCATGGTTTAAAGGCCCTACCTGGCTGAAAGAGTGTAATAATATGCCTATACAGGTTTCCACTCAGTCAGACATATCTGTAGATATAATAAGGGAACCTGAATTGATCCCAGATCCTGTGATAGACATAGAAAGGTTTTCCTTACTGAGCAAACTAATTAAGACTACTAAAATAGTCTTCCAATCCATTAAAAGGGATAGATCTGATCCTTTGAAGTTTTGGATCAGAACAATACAAAAGCAGGTATTTCCTTAGGAATATCAGCTATTGGCCTCAGCCAGCCCCCATAGGAATAAATTGACCAAATCATTAGGTCTGTACCTTGATCATGAGGATATTAGGTGTCGAGGTCGAAATTTAAAAGCTGATCTTCCAAATAGCACCTGCCATCCCATACTAATTCCCAAACGCCATCATCTTACTAAATTGTTGGTGGAAGAATATCATAGGAACTCATTACATGGCGGAATGGCTACAATATTAGCCGATATCAGGTGTCAATTTTGGATAAATCATGGTAGACAGGCAGTCAAATATTACCTCAAATCTCTCATTAAATGTAATAGATTTGAGTGTAGACTAGTCTCCTATCTAGGTCCCCCTGAACTTCCCGCTGATAATGAGCTCCTAAAACCATTTGAGGTCAATGGTGATGAATATACTGGGGATACTATAACATCAGGAGATGACTCTCCCCCCGATCAAGTATATGTCAGCATATTCACTGGTACCTCTATCAGAGCTGTTAATTTTAAAATAGCTAAAGACCAAAGTGCCGAAACCACTAATCAAATGTTCCGGTGCTATGTGGCCTGGGGTGATGTCACATGAAGCAGAACTTCAGTTTTCGCCGGCCCCCAGTGTGGAAATTATCCATCAACCACCCTCTCATAATTGGTAGAGTGGTGGTTTTGTTTCCCCCCCCCCCTTGTGAGAGGTATTTTCCGCTCGTCATAGGGGGAGTGTGAGTAGGAATGTATATAAAATTTTAAATGGTAAGGGTAATAATTAAGGTAATTTAAGTAATTAAAAGTACTGGGATATATAAATAACATTCCCATAATATTAAGCATTTCCAATATGATTAAGCCCTTGATTGGAGCGACTGCTATTGGTCGTCGTCATAAATTGTTCCTATCTGGTGTATTCGTGCAGGTAAATTGTAGGGGTGCGCTCGCCGCCCACGATTGACACGTGTAGGTTAGGATTTGGTGTGGCGCTCGGCACACGCCCACTCGGAGAATCGTACCTCCAGCATCCGTGAGGATAATCTATTGTTAATATATACGTGGCTTTCTACAGTACAATTCACTCCACACTCCATCGAGTTATATCTCTCTCTGATTAAAAAGATTTTGTACATACGTTAATTTGTACATATAGTGTAAAGACAATAGGACTGTGTTAAATTAGCAAAGTGATTATAGCCCGCGTCATGGATAACTGGGTGTGAAACCCTTCTGACGCCCATATCGAAACATATCTCCACCCCCGCTCATTCATTCCACGGGCGGCCTCGATCCCGGCGATCACTTCGGATCACACGTCATGCAGTGTTGATACAAGCCTACAACCCATTTCAACCCACTATCCACCGATAAGTATCCTAGTTAGTTGATTAGCTGGGGTAATGTGTCGGGAGATAGACATGGGTTTGATTGATTAGGTAAAACCTCACATAAATATAGATGTATGTGACATAAATTTCCACGAACAAATATTAAAAGTCTACTTGGCATCGTGTCGGGGAGGGGTAGGATGAAACACGTGACTCAGCTGATCGGCGGGCAGCCTCGCAGCCTAGTCTTTCCTTCCTCTCAACTCAGACACGATGCCAGGTACCCTTTTACAGTATTGTTTATTACAGCCCTGCTGTTTTCATGTACTGCTTCTTTAGTAAATAACGTGTCCATTAATACCGAGTGGAGTTGGGAGAAGGAATGAAGACATTATAGAAAATAGGAAAGAAGAAAGAGAAGTAACGAGCGATGGGGAGATGAGAGAGAGGCAATTGATTGTGCTTACAAATCTTCCTTATCATCCCATAAGGGGTCTGGCCCCTGCACATTTTTACCCAGCTGGCCTCCCGTCCCCGCAAAGAAGATGAGGGAGAGAAGGAGAGAGCGAGAGAAGTGAGAGGGGTTAGAGAAGGTGAGGGATGTAGAAGTGAGTGTGAGGTCGAGGAAAGGGAAGATGCGATCTTATCCTATTCACGCCATCACTTCAACACTTATGTCAGCACTGAATACCTTGTGTACCCACACCCTGGCCCTCCGCGGAACACAGGGAGAGAAGACAGATTCTATATACCCTGCGTGTGGCCAACGTATTATGCGCCGCGGTGATATTACGAGACTAGTGTTAGTGGCGATTGAGGATTTCAACATCCTTGCTATGATACAAGTGGGTTCTTCAGACACAGACGCCGTCTTACATATGCAGTGAACTTCTACTTATGTACCGGTGACAGGTGCTAGTGGATTTATTGTAACTCCTGCCGAATGAATGCGGGAAAATGCTCGGTTCTGTCCTATAGCAATGTGCCACGGAAAAGTCGAGGCGAAAGGTCCCGAGTCCAGCGGGGAAATGCAAAAGTTCGAGGCCTGGAATCCCGCTAACAGGGGTGTTCCGGAGCCTTCCAGATGTCTAGCAACAGGCTCCGGGGTTTCCGAGCTTAGGATTCTTATCAGACGCGATCCTTTCCCGGGACTCTACTTCACAGGTAGGAAACCACCTGGGGCCAGCGCATGAGCATACCAACAACGCCTCTGATTCTTTAAGGACCTATTGGTGGGGCCGGGTTTAATGGGTCGGGAGATAAAGGGGATTAGGTAGATCCTTATTTGGCATACGACCACAACATTATAGAACCTGCGTTGTGGGGGACGCTACAACAGGAGCTCGTATATCAACACCCCCGTTGAAGCCTCCGGCACGCAGTTTCCTTCTTTCCCCCTCTCGCGGAGTAGCGGAGACGGCCGTCCGACGGAGCTAAACCCAATACCAATTGTGTCGTTATAAGATAATGTAATGCTCCATTACTAGTAAAACATTATGATTAAATCATTAAAAATTTCACCGAGCGGCAACCGCGAGTACACACTGCATGTCTCCATACATCGCCTGCCATTGTGAAATTACTGGCCGCGGTAATTTTTCTACCTTCATCTCACGTCTAAAGGAAGCTTCAAAAAGCATATGGTTATAGAATATTTGTGCTTAGAATTACATGTTCTTTCACCTGTATCAATATTTGCAGAAACTCGTGTTTACACCCTTATAATAAATATTTACAACAGGAGGAGCAGTCACTCTATTATTAGCCATATAGCAGCAGCCACCACACTGACTGGCCTATATACTGGATTATATAGTGGGATTAGCAGTGATATCAACATGTTTGCTGATGATACTAAGGTAGGTAGGATTATTAGATCACAGTATGGTGTAAACATATTGCAAGGAGACTTAGATACATTATATGAAAGGGTAGACAGGTGGCAGATGGAATTTAATATTGATAAGTGTAGCGTAATGAATGCTGGTAGAAAAATCCTGGTAATAGGTACACTATACGCAATGTACCACTAAAAAGATCTGAAGGCGAAACAGGTCTGGGAGTGCGGGTAAGCTCAGACCTCCGTCCTAGGAATCAATGTATTGAGGCTGGAAATCGAGCTAATAGGGTGTTAGGATTCATTACTAAGAGTGTTAAAAGTAGAAGTGCTGAGGTTTTTCTGAAGCTTTATTTGGCATTAGTCAGACTGTTCTGGATATTCCTTTACGCGAGTAATTTACTTACACAGGTAAGGTAACTCACCTTAAAGGTAGATGAGTCAATGACCAGTAACTCACGTTTCAATCAATCTGTTTACGTTGGAATATTAATCAGTGGTTTCGTGAGGATGTAGAGAGACGCCAGGGTAATTGAGGTAGTATAATTTTCTTAAGCTACAAAATATACACTTTGACGAAATCTACAGGAACCCTTGTGACCTCCGTCTATACCCTGGCTCAGGCAGTCGCCGGTCTGCCGTCCGTCGTCACTAGCGGGGGTGAGCCGGCCGCTGCTTCTCCCATACAGGTCTCGACAACTCGTTTATCTATGACACATATACAGCTGCTCCACTATTAAACATATAGCAAGTGGCAAGTAATGTTTCTACCATAGAATAAACTGATACTATAACTACTCTATATAAATATTTATTATGTTACCATCTATTTATAAGAGATGAAAATAAGCACCTGACATCTCATGACAAATCTGCCGGCTCTCAATACATGCTAACCTAAGCACTAATGCAACTAGGTGAGGCTGGGTGAGACACAATGTGCCACACCCTATACCTATCATACCCATACATATGCCTTAACATCACTCGGTCACGCGCCTGGCGCGCTCACGCGGCATAAGAAAATGTACCTAACCATGTTACAGAAATGTGTAATACCTGTCAGACCTGTGAAGATTAAGCTTTTCCACGTAAAAGATACTTGCCTAACGTGATAGCTCGCTTGACACAACAACAAAGTAGGTATAGTACACTGGGATAGAAAACAATGGGGTTTAGGTAATCAGAAGATTCGTTCACCAGAGCCGCGAGTTGCATACTGCGACTCGTCAGAGAAGGTATTAGTAACAAAAAATATTCTAGAGAACGTTTAAACTCTGAAGAGATTTGAGCGGAAACAGTGGAGACGTTTCTTGTAAAAGCTTCCTGGAAGCATAACAAAAACCAACACTTACATAGCGACCAGAAACTCGTTGATAGGAAGTTCCGTAAGGGCAAACAACAGTCACATGATGTTCGCTCCTAAAAGAAAAATATTGATACCCATAAAACGGATTCAATGCGTCAGCTGGACTACCTTAAAAAAAATGTCAAACTCACATATGCCACCTTAAATATGAAAGAAGGCAAATAGTGAAGCGGTAAATAGATCCCCTAGTCGGCCAGATGCATAGAGACAGATCGTCAGCCACTAAAAACTAGAGATGATAGTAAGTCCAGTCAGTGGCGGCTCGTGATAAAATAAAATGGGGGGACTGCAAGCTTCACACAACAGTAGGATGCATAAATTTTACCTATGTCAGGTATGACTTGTAGTTGATGTTCACGGATTTCAGGGCATGGTAGTAGTGGTGGTGGTAGAAGGGATGGTGGGGGTGGCAGTAGAGGGGATGGCTGAGGTGGTGATGGTAGAATTACAGTATTACTTGAAAATAAAGTCGGTACCGCTTGATTTCACTTTTTTCATTTAATGTCAGCTGGGATTAGTTGATGTTTTGCAAATACTTCACTGGATTTTCCATCGTCATAGGGTAATTAAAGAAAGCGTGATATAACCACAACGTCTTTTTTTTCTTTAACAAAAATGGGGATGCACGAACCCAATCCCCCGCTAACAAATATTTCGCACTCGAGTTAACCACATTTGGGTTAATCGCAAGGGTCAGCACCGCCGGAGTGCAATGGTGGGCCTCTCCCTGAGAAAACTGACTTCAGGATCGCGGTTCTCCTGTGCCAAGTAAGTATTGCACACCATACTCTCCTGTGCCAGGTAAGTATGCACACCGTCTACACGCTTTGGGGACGAGACTAAAAGCTGGGGGACGAGACTAAAGCTGGCTCGGCTGCAGCTCTTGAGTTCACAAGTGGCGCGGCGGTAGCACAGACATGAATGTACAGCAAATATGAAAGTAACTACTTTTGGTCTGGTTTTAATGAAAATTCACTTAGTAACGTATTGAAATAACATATAAGACTTTTTGTTATGTAATTTGTTAGTGTACAATTCTGCTTGTGTGTGTCCCTCCCCAAAGGAC
>JACEEZ010026361.1:130349-152849 GCA_016584305.1 Chionoecetes opilio
GGATGTTTCGATTAATTATAAATATATTAATATATTTAATAGCTTTAAAATTTAAAATGCCGATATTTAAAAAAACATACGTGCCAGAGAAAAGCAATGCCATTTTGAAATCAGCAGCGAAAATGCTTTCCAACCCACACACAGTGAACTCAGAATCATTTTTGGTGTCGACCAGTGATATCGATCAGAGACGGGGCCTCGTAATCTCGGAGCTGGAAGGTTTGGTAAGTTTCCCATATCTAGGGAAAATTACCCTAGATATAGGTAATTTTGACTCCTACAAAACTCCAAAAATACGTGTTTTCGACGCATTATTTAGTCCCCATCCTAAAACCCCGCATTCCCACAGGTCCCCAAGCTTGTTTGGGGCAAGGGGGAGAGTATGGGCAAATGCTAGAAATTTACCAAATAACATCATATTTCCAAATGTAATGACGGAAGGGTGACGGAAGGATACACACAAGGTAAACCATGTAGTAAAGGAGAAGGTGAAAGGAAGCAATAGCCAAGGAGGAAGTGATGATCAGGCAGAGATACGGCAGTATACATAGCTACAGATACGGCAATATATCTACCTAGCTACTAGTCCATGAGCCAAGACCCGAATTTTGGGATATCGGTACCACCCGGGGTGACTAATTCTCTTAGGTGTTTTTAGCTTGCTACATGTCTCTAGTTTATGTTTTGATATGATAGCCCTTGCACACTGGTAGCTTAATGGTCGTTATCACTTCTTGAATAGACACACCCTACCGAAAATTCAGAAAACATTTTAAAATGTCAAATTTGGGGACAGGAATGCCTAAATGTCACTAAAATGAATATAGTAATTGTCACATTTAATACAAGTCCTGTAAATACACACTAAGCATGCCATGGGCTTGTACTTACTATTATGGCCAATTAATCCTCCTCAATATCATCTACGTCAGACTCGGAATCTGACTGTTGTGCTACCGGCTCTTCTTCAATAGCCTTGTTCTGGCATGTCTGTAACCTGCACATGTCCGTACACTTCAGGCCATTGCTGAGGCAAGTGCACTTAGGGAGTTCGCATGACCGCACACACTTGCAGGACAGTAGCTGCATAACAGCATCTGGTGCTGGTGAGCCTCGCATCCAGTTTGACAGCAAGCTTGCCGTCCTCATCTGTCATCCAGCCGCAGTCTGTTGGGTTCGCAACAAATGGCTGGCTCTGCAGACTTCTCCTCCAGATCGCAGCCTGGTAGTTTGCACGTAGTGCATGCATGAAGAGGCAGTCCTCACAAGGAGGGAGTTGACTTGACTCCACCTCTCCACGTCTCGCACAGAACAGCTCATACCGAAGCTTGTTCACCTCAGTTGTGTGGGTAGATGGCAGGTACATGTGGCAGGTGATTTCCTGTAGCTTCTCAAAGAGTTGCAGGAGACACTTCCATGAGCGCCCAAGTTCGTGGAAAGCATCCTGGTATGTCTTGTCCATCTTCACCTGCTTGAGTGTCGTCATCTTCCCCCGGCCAGCGAATGCACTGACGGTATCACAGCCTGTAAAGGCATGCATACCAATCAATGAATCACACACGCTGCCTCCCAGTGTACGGCTCAGTGTGGTGATATCCAGGAATCTTGTCCGGTTCTTCGTCCCGCACTTCTGGAACAGGTGGGATGGGATCTTGTGGCACATGCCCAGACACAGGACCATGACGTCTGTATCCTCTGCAGTGATGATGACAGACTTGTACCCAGATTCTGCTGCATGAAGTGCATGGAGAAGGAGGCGTGTGTCTGCTTCTTCTTGACTTGACTTAAGCTCAGGAGCCTCTTCCCACTGACTGCTCTTTGGTGATCTTGAAGCAGAGCTGCTCACATGTGACATACAGCTCCTTGCCCTCGAGCTTCTCCCTGTGCTGTGGTTTTTTCCATTCTTCTATCAGGAACTTGATGAGACTTGCCTTGTTGGAGGAACTACCGAGTAACTTTCTCCACTGCTGGATGTTGTGCCCAGGTTGAATGTTCTTGAAATGGATCCCTGTGCCTGCACTTCTGTTGGCTCGTTCTGCATCTTTGATGGATGTCTCCTTGTAGACGTCAAACACAACATCAATGCGCCTGCTCTTAGCACCCTCATGGACAACGTGACTCAGTGCTGTGCCTGCAAGCTGTGAAAAAGTGTTGTCGTTTCCCTTCAGTTTCTGGACCAGGCTCATCCCATCAATTATGGTAGCAGAGGGCTCAGGGATCACCTCTGCAGGATAAACATTCCTCTCCAACTCCCTTGCTAGGGCAGCCTTGTTGGTCTTGCGGAGAGACCCATCACCGCTGGCAAGTGCCCATGGCAAAGGCCCCAGGGGATGAGCCAAGACATCACTCATTTTGAGCTTTCTGTTCTCAGCAACAAGGATCATCTGGCCAAATAGGTTTCCTGTCAGCCTTCAAGATAGCCTCCTTGGCATGCCTTGTGAGCGTGGCTTCATTCTGATGTTAGTGAACGTTCTCAGTTTCGTCTTCGTCATCGTGTCATGAAACTGTATAGTTGGCGTATCGGTCTCCAGGCGCTCTTCCTTGAAGGCTTGATAGCACCTCTCCTATTCTGTAGGCCCCTAGAAGGTCTTTGGCAACTTCTGGTGGTGCTGTAGTCGCAGTTGACAAACTGACAAGATCTCCTTGCTCTGCGTTGAAGGGGTTCAACAGCTGGTCTCCATCAGTTGAACTAAAGATTGGACATCGGCCTCATCTCTTCTAATCCTGGGCATCTGTAGGTCTGGGTGGCTGAAGTCAGTATACTTTGGCCTACTACCATGGCCCTGAGCTCCTCAAGTATCTGCCTGCGATACTCCGATGTCAGGTAGTACCTGGCGACAGCTCCACCTTCAGGCTGAAGCCTTTTGTGCCCCCTGGTGTCTGGGTGTCTTTGTTGATCGTCTCTTCGATGGTCTGGTCCACAGGAATCCGTCCAAAGGGATTCTGCTACCGATCTGGACCGAAAAGCCACCTTGCATGAAGTGTTCATGGACCTCTGGTGTTCAATGGGCAGTCGAGACATCATGGCATAGTAAGTAGGTCAGGAATCGGGCATAGTTCACCTTGTCATAGGCAAAACACCACGGTATCATCTGTCGGATTGCTCCTAGGTGAAGCATCCAGTTGCCTTCTCTGGAGGCTCGAACCAGGTCCAGCATGATCTCAACCATGTCCAGGTATGACATCCAGAATGCTGAGAGGTTGTGTTCATCTCTTAGGGTCTCAAGATAAACTGGAAGAGCTTCAGGATATGTGTGCATGATTCACTCTCCATCAGCTCTTGAAAGGTTCCCTGAGACACATTGCTGTGGAAGCTGTTGATGTTCTTCAGTGTTCCATCCAGATGGTGTATGTCCCTTGAATGGTTTTCTTTCTAGCCATGGAAGGAAGCTTTCCATGCAAGCCTCATCAGTGCTTCATACACGAGCTTGTGCAGTCTCACTGCTCTGTTGTACCTCCGGCCGTCCATCACCCCTGACACTGATCCTTCTGCGATGCCACCTGATTCCACACCAGATCTCTAAGACCTGCATCCTGAAACCTCTCCCTATGGTGGAGAGGAGATTGCAGATTGTGTGGAAGACGCCCATCCTGATGATAATGTTCTTGAACTTCTCTTGTTTCCAGAGAACCTCGGCAGCTTTGGCATAGAGTGCTTGATCAAACATGCACACAATCTTGTTAAGCTGTAAGGACTGCATGATGGCATGCGTTTGCTCCAAGACTTCATTAACGGTGGACATTTCTGTTGCGGGAGCATTGATAGTGGGCAGGTAGCTTACAGTGTCCTGGGACCACTGCAATGTTCTGCGGATTTTGATGTTGAACCCAGTCCAACTGCTGATGGACTGGTTTCTCATGGTCTGACATTCGAGTAAGAAGCCAGATATGGTTCTTGGTCTTTGAATCCTGGACCTCTTTGGTAGTGTCGACATACGCAGTCTCAATCCTGGGTGGCCCTGCCCGCCGCCCAACATTGTATATTGGCAGAATTGATGCGGTCAGAGTGATGCTTCTTATCTTGGACTTGGTAATCTCTGGCAGAATCTTCTCTGGCACAGAGCCTGCAACCTGGAACTGGACAGCAATGCCATTGACTCTGTGAGAAGTACCTGCTCCACTTAGTGTCTCTTCAAGTCGGTCGATGTTATCCCAGGCCAGGGTTGTGAACACACCAGGGTAGATGTTTGCTGGCAGTGGAATGTCATCCTTTGAACATTCCAGCTTCTGGATACAAAGGGCTGTATCGATCTCCTCAAACATTGAGTAGGACACACAGTGGCCAAGACGATTCAGAGTTCGGATCAGTTCTGTGTTTCCTGTCAAACACTTTACAGCATTGGACAGCAGTACGTGCTTGGGTGGCTTTGTCTTGCACTGGGTAACAGCAAAAGACCAAGTCACTGCCGAAGGATGTGGCAAGACGTTGAGCTCTTTCAGAGGGAGTTGACACTCACACTCTCCTGTCAGCAGGGTGTGCAGGAATTTAGTGACTGCTGCAGGAATAACATTCTGATCTGTATCGGGAGGCCATGGCTGACTCACATCTTGCTTATTGATCTCATTCCTCAGCTGCATTCCTGCTTTGGTTAAGATATCTTCAGAGTTAGCTGCTCTTGCTTCTTGCAGATCTTTTGTCATTTTGTGTGCTTGTCGGGCAAGGTCGTCCATTGAGAGGCTGCGTGGATAGATTAGAAGCTTTCCTTTCTCATCTGGGACAAAGCGTAGTGATTCCCCAAACTCGGTTTCAATCTTTCGGCGAACATGTTTCTTTGTCGCTGGTTTCAGTTGGATAATACCACGGGACATCATGGATCTCTCAAGCCTAGATGTGAGGTTTATCATAGGCAGTACCTCTGGGTTGGGGAATAATTCAGTCCTTATATACAAGAAGAGTTCCTCGAGGGCTTCTATCTCAGCCTCTTCGTAGCGTGCTCCCTCGCTTTCTTCCTGATTTTCACCTGCACCAGACCTGGCGGCCGCTGGGGAATCATCTTTTGTGAAGAGTTTGTAGCACGACTTGTGGTAGTGACCCTCTGCAGCAACAAGGTCTCTGCTAAGTAAACCAAGGATTCTCTGGTTGAGTTTCCTTGTTGCTGCTCTGCGGATCTTCTCATCTGCTCGTAGCTCAACACACGCTTGTCGACGCGCAGGAGGTACATGGCGCTGGCCCTCGTCCTTTACAGCGCCGTCATTGACCACCTTCAGAGCCCTGACGCGGTTCTTCAGTGCCTCGTCGATCGACACACTGATCGGATCTCTGATTACACTGACGCACCTCTGATTGCACTCAGAGGGAGAAGGCCGAGCAGGCGGCCTTGGTCCGCTTGGGAACCTCGCTGCGGTGGTGCTTGACGACGCGCAGGAGGTACATGGCGCTGGCCCTCGTCCTTTACAGCGCCGGCGAACTGCTTGATGAGGGCGAACGCACGCTCAGCGCTGTCATTGACCACCTTTAGAGCCCTGACGTGGTTCTTCAGTGCTTCGTCCGCGAGTAGGTTCTGGGGGTGTTCTTTCCGATCCGTCAGCAGCTCGAACAACCGCTTGCTGCGACTGGTGACGAAGCCGCTCAGGGTCGTGGTGTTGGTCACTCTCAACCCTTTCCCCTCGAGCCTCTTTAATGCCTTCTTGGACGCAGGCCTTACCAGGTTCTCCAGCATCCGCTTTTTCTCCCCATCTTCGACTCTGTCGTCGAAGAAAGCCAAGCGCGATCAGGTCTTCTGAAAGATACCAGAGGTGGCGAGAAAGAGCCCTGGTACCCTCTGCGCCGACTTCCTTGTCAGGATACTCGTTGAGGGCCTGCAGGAGCTCCAGATCGTTCTTTGGAGCGTAATCCGGAATCAGTGCCTCGTGCCAGTGTTTGATGTACAAGAGGCTGATGAACAGCGCCACTTGACGGAGGCCTCGTTGAATGCGAGCTGGCAGCTCCAACTGGTCGGCGAAGAGCGTCATCTTGACGGCGTATATGGCCTTGGCCATCCACCTTGCTTGGTGGTAGGCACCGGGAGCTCGGAATCGGATCTGTCCCTCGCTTCCTCCGAGGAACAGGAGGCACAGTCGGAGGAGTTCATCGTAGTCCTCTCGTGGGTTGCTTCCGTCATAGAGAACTGTTTGTAGAACGTAACCATCTGTACGGGGGCAACTCAAGGGCGTTCTCCAGTGGCTCCTCATCATTCAATGTGAGGTACGACCCCACGATCAGGGATTCCCAGCGTGACCGGAAGCGCTTGAAGGTTGGGATCTCGGGACCAGTGGAAGGGCCGCAGCACTTTTCGAAGACGTGCTTCAGGACAACCTCCAGTACGTGGTGCCGGCATGCCAGCCAGAGCAGGGAGCGACCGAGGAGATTTTCCAGGTGTACACAGGCGCCTGCGAGCATGCCGCTGTTCGAGGCCGTCATATCGAAGGAAAGAATAATGATCTGCTCCCTGGCACCGACTCGCTCGACCTCCTGGAAAACCGTCCTTGCGACTTCTTGTCCCGTTCCATCTTGTGCGAGGGGGACCCCAGGATCTCCTCGAAGTTCTGCCCGGTCGCAACCACGGCAATGCGGTCCTCTGAAGCCCATTTCGAAGTCGCTTTCGGTAGTAGTTTGCCGTCCCAGTGGAGAACCAACGGAGGAGGATCCTTGAAGGCCTGCCTCCCTTTCCAGTTGAATGGCAAGTGTCTCCCTGCTCCTGGTCCTTGAATGATGGACAGTGCTCGGCGAAATGACAAGTTGACTGACATCGTGGCCCAAGTCCTTCGCTGTCGTGAGGTAAGCGCTCGAGGCCTGATGCACGGACAGCCCTTCTCGGTCCCAGGCCGACGTTAGCTCGATATTTAGGGACAGCTTTTGTTGGTGCTCGCCGGGGTAATTTTGTTGCCGGTGCCTTGAAGTCGCCGTCCTCATCTTCCGACGATGTAGTAGACGATGAGGAAAGGCCAGATCGCGGGTGGGGGACCTTCTCCAGTAGGCGTTCCGTTTCAGCCTCCTGCTTCCGCTTGCGGTTTTCCAACTTCTTAGCGGCTTCCTTTTTCTTTTTTTCTTTCGCCACTTCGGCGACATCGACGCCGGTCATGGACGAACTGGAACGATCTTCTCTCTGCGAAATGAGGAAGCTTTTGTCCTCATCCAAGATATCCCTCCTTTCAAGAACGTCTGCGCTGGAGATGTCGAAAAGATCTTCCAGGTCGCCCTTCCAAATCTTCCGCTGCAGATCGGCCCCGTCAGTTATCCTGTTCCGATCCTTCTTCAGGGCTTGGTACTCCTCGAACAGATTTTTGACGTTCCTCCTAATGTTCGCGTCGGTTTTCGTTGTCAGCTTCGCCTTGCCCCAGATGGCCTTCAGCTTTTTCACTCGTTGCCGACACGGAATCAGGGACAGTTTCTTGAATACGTGGTGCTGATACATGAAGAAAAGGAACACTTGCTCCTGCGAGGGCAAGCGAGCACCAAGGATGTCTGGTTCTGGAGCTTTGTCGAGCAACCACATCTGCGAAGACTTTCTAGTAGCCGCTATTTTACCTAAGAAGGAAAGAAAAAAATTATCTAATTCTACATAAACCGATTACATCTACGATTCTACACCGACACACAAATAGGTATATGTAAGAATGTCTCTGTTTCACAGTTTAAAATCAACTCGAAAACGACCAATAGACACAGTCCTTACCCTCCGGTCCGCACTCTCAGCCCGTGTCTTACAATCTGCCGCTGCAGTCGCCCGGCCACGCGGCGCAACACCACGTGCTGCAGTTGCCTAGCAACAGCCGTGAGTTGTTGGGGCACCTCCGTTCCGCGCGGCCCGGCCGTTAGACAATTGACATATAGATCAAAGGGATTTCATAATTTTGACTGGAGCCCGATATACTGGCGAAAGTGCGCGACCCCTAATTATTATTAAAAAACTGTATATTCAATTTTGATGAGAGTACCCTTAAAAATTCGCAAATAAATCGTAGGTGGTCAGTAGGGTGTTTCATTTTGTCGAAGTCGATAGTTTGGTTCATATCGATGCTGCCCGTGTAGTATATATGCTGGTGAAGTGTCGTGCCAAATTTCAGCTCATTCCAATAAGGTTTTTATTGGGAAAGAGCTGAAATTTGGCACGACACTTCACCAGCATATATACTACACGGGCAGCATCGATATGAACCAAAACTATCGACTTCGACAAAATGAAACACCCTACTGACCACCTACGATTTATTTGCGAATTTTTATGGGTACTCTCATCAAAATTGAATATACAGTTTCGGCTATCCAAAACAGACAGACACACAGACAGACACACGGCTTCTACTAAAGTATTTTAGACAAAGGTGGACGCGTGCGCTCCGATTTTGCGTTCCGCGTTCCGGTGCGCACTACCATAATTCGGTGCGCAGGAGCGCGGAGCGCGAAAATCTGAACTGGGAGCGCGGAGCGCAACTTGAATTTCGCGCTCCTTTCTGGCGCCCTAATCGAAGACTACTTTTCCTAAAAAAAAATCAGCGGCAACAATGCGCATGGTTTAGTAAATAGCAGGCCGGCAAAGCGTTCCCAACCTGGGGCCGGATACTCGAAAGTTACTTGTGTCGGTCACTCAAGTTGGTGGCAAGTGCACAGTCTTTCTTTGACCTGTGGCAACAAGTCCCAGTCGAGTTCAGGCGTCCAAGGCGTGTGGTTCTGTTAAACGTGCTCTCAACGTGCTCTCCACTAGTTTCCCAGCTCGGCTGAATTAGTGCCAAGGACTTAAAGTACGGGTTATCTTTTTGTGCCTTTTACTGTATTGTTTTTCATAATATATAAGGTAAATAACTTCTAGAAGCTGTTTTTTTATTATATAGCTATTATTTGGGAGTGCAGAGCACACCGGCCGGCTGTGCGGGCGCGCAAGAGCGCAGCTGCATCACCACGCGCACCGGAGCGCGCCCACCATTGATATTAGACAAGTGCTTGTGGGCCCTTCGGACCCATGTATTGATGTTTGTAGTAGTAGAATATATTAGGCAACATGTGATTGCAAACTCCAATTCTGTTGTTGCTGTCGTTGGTTACTGGTCTATGCCTTGGGGTAGACCACGTTCCGTGTGATTCCAACACACGCACACAAACGTCCATGAGTCTACTGAATTTGTGGAATGAGGCCAGACGGTTACCGTAGAGTTTTTCCGGTAATCTAGTACTCCAAAAAGTGTTTTTAGCCCAAAACCCCCTTCATAAATTATTCAATCGACATGGGACCAAGCCACTTACCACTTACGAATTATTTGCGATTTTTTTTAGCCTACTCTCATCAAAATTGAATTTACAGTTTCGGTTACCCAGAACAGACAGACAGACAGACAGACAGACAAATAGATACACGGCTACTCCTATAGTATATTAAATGACAGTTGAAGACACAAAATGACACACTCTCCAGATAGCCCCTTCTAACTTTCCTGAAATCACTGATGTAGAAATGTAAGTATGAACGCCACCACACGTCTGTACATCAAAAAGAAACATTGCCCTGGCGACTTTAGTGTTATCTACGGGGGGGAGGCTCTTCTGCAGGGTACTTTGGGGGGAGGATCTTCACACATATGATGCATTAATTCATGCACATATATTTGTTCATAATAGAAAAGGAAAAAGAGCTAAAACAACCTATGAAGCGATGTAAATGTTAAGACTGGCAACGCCCAGGTCACAAGAAGAAGAAGAAGAAGTGAGTAGCTGTGGGTGGACGTGTGATTCCTTGTGGTGGTGATCACGGTGGTTGGTAACAGCACGGCCTGCTCTGTGGTGCTGCAGTGTGCCTCACTCACTCACCTACACACACTCCTGCATACAGGCAGCGGCTACAGGTGTTCAGGTAGCTAAGTGTGTGTGTGTGTGTGTGTGAAGGGTCTACATAGGTAACGGCCGCAGCCAGGGAACGGCCGCATATATAAACAATGGGAAATACTTTGGAACTCATCCTTCCGGTGTTGTGATGAAATCGGCCCCCGTCGTAAATCGTCCCGCGGACGCTTATTTAACCTAAATAACTACAAAACCTAACACAAACCTATCCTAAGCCTAACCTAACCTAAACCAGACCTAAACATAACTTAAATATAACTTAACCTAAAAACTATGTTTGCCGATCTGAGGGGCGATCTGATAGAATTTTTTTAAAGTGGTTAAAGGGATATTATAAAGGCGATGTAGGAAAAGTTCTTACGGCTAGTAACCAGGGTAGAACACGCAGTAACGTACTCAAGCTGGAAAAGCGTAGACATAGAAAGGAAATAGGGAAAAAATGGTTCATAAGTAGGGTGGTAAATGACTGGAATGGACTCAGTCGTCTGGTGGTCAATGCGGAGTCAATAGGGAGTTTTAAAAGGAGATTAGACAATTTAATGGATGGGGATGAAAGGCAGATGTAGGCTATGGTGTTAAGTAACAGGAACTACCAAGTGTATAGGTCTCACGGCCTCTTGTAGCTTTCTTATGTTTTCTTCCCTCAGATCGCCACATATAGTTTTCTAGGTTTAATTTAAGTTATATTTAAGTTATGTTTAGGTCTGGTTTAGGTTACGTTAGGTTTAGGATAGGTTTGTGTTAGGTTTTGTAGAGTTATTTAGGTTAAATAAGCTTCCGCGGGACGATTTACGACGCGGGCCGATTTCCTGCACGACACCGGCTTTGACTGAAATGAACTACCGCACTGTATTGTATGCTTATTGTACTTCACATCTGTAAAGGTTCCAGCGTGCGCTCAGCCTTGGTTAACCCACACGGCCGCTATGAAATATGAGGTGCCTCAAAAAATTTTAAAGTCAGTAGGTTAGGTTAGGTAGGTTAGGGATACTTTGTGGTTAAGATTAGGTTAGGTTAGGTTAGGTATACTTTGTGGTTAAGATTAGGTTAGGTTAGGTTAGGTATACTTTGTGGTTAAGGTTAGGTTAGGTTAGGTATACTTTGTGGTTAAGGTTAGGTTAGGTATACTTTGTGGTTAAGGTTAGGTTAGGTATACTTTGTGGTTAAGGTTAGGTTAGGTATACTTTGTGGTTAGTTAGGTTAGGTTACTTTGTGGTTAGGTTAGTTAGGTTAATTTTTACATATAGTGACTTTGATGATTTTTTGGGAGCCATAAATCACTTATATTTGCTTCCCCCACCCAAAAACCCCGTATTCCCGCCAGCTCCCCAGGCTTGTTGGCTAGAGGGGGAAGAAAAAAAAGATAGGGGTGAAGGACTTCTTCCAAAGTTTTACCGGGAAATATGGCCTACCAAAAAAATCACTGATAATTTATAGTTTCACCCAACCAACGATTTTCTGATGCACCTTATGTTTTTCTGGTGTTTTTATGTGTTGTGAATGAATCTGCTAACCGTTTCTGTCGCAATATTTTTTTTTTTTTTTTTTTTTTTTTTTTATGTGTGTAAAAGTTACCTTTTTTTTGGTAAAATTCTAGTGTTTGCCCATACTCTCCCACTTCCCCCAAACAAGTTTGGGGACATGTGCAAATGCGGGGTTTTCAGGTGGGGAACAAATTATGCGTCGGAAACACGTAATTTGAGAGTTGTGTAGGGGGGTAAAATTCCCTAGATCTAGGGTAATTTCCTTAAATCTGGAGAAATTTGCCTAACCAAAATTAACCTAACCTAGCGGGGGCCTGACCCACCGATAAACTAACCTAACCAAATCTAACCTAACTAAATCTAACCTAAGCTAACCTAACCTAACCAAATTTAATCTAACCTAACCAAATCTAACCTAACCTTACCAAATCTAACCTAACCTACCCAAATATAACCTACCCTAACCTAACCAAATCTAACCTAACCTAAACAAGTCTAACCTAACCTCCTAGCGGGGGGTTGGGGAGGTTCTCGACACTTCGGTCATCATTATGTGAAGATCGTCAGGTTCACACGTCTCTGGATTCAGAAGAAATCCAAAGTATTTTCCCTAGATCTAGGGAATTTTTACAACACCCCTAACTCGAAAACTATGTGGTTGCGACGCATATTTTGTACCCCAGCCAAATATCCCGCATTCCCCCAGGTCCCCCAGCTTGTTTTGGGGGAGAGGGAGAGTATGGGCAAACACTAGAATAATACCTTTTTTTTTTTTTTTTTGTTAGGTAATGGTTGGGTTTAGGTTAGGTATGGGTTAGGTTAGGTAGGGTTTAAAGGTTAGGTTAAGTTTAGGTTTTTTTTTTTTTTTTTTTTTTTTTTTTTATAAAGAAAAACAAAATTGCGACAGAAACGGTTAGCAAATTCATTCAAAACACATAAAAATACACCAGAAAAACATAAGGCGCATCAGAAAATTGTTGGTTGGGTGTAACCATACATTTACCAAAATCACTTAACTAGGGAAATTTCCCTAGTTCATAGACTATCGGGGAAATAATAATATGGCCCCGATAGCCTATAAACTATGGAAATCTCCCTAGTTTAGGGATTTTTTGTAGGGTGGCCACATTTCCTTTATGTGTGTGCTCCTCCATCCAAAAACCCCGGTGTCCAAAATGTCCCCGAGCTTGTTGGCCATAAGAAGAAGAAGATAGGAGGTTGAGCCTTTATTCTAAAGATGACAAACTCTACAGACCTAACCTAGCACCCCTCCTCGAACCCCTCGTGCTGTGCACTAACCTAACCTGCCCTGCCCTAACCTATCCTAACCTGACCTGCCCTAACCTGACCTGACCTGCCCTAACTTAACCTGCCCTAACCTAACCTGCCCTAACCTGACCTGCCCTAACCTAACCTGCCCTGACCTAACCTGCCCTAACCTGCCCTAACCTGACCTGCCCTAACCTAACCTGCCCTGACCTGACCTGACCTGACCTACTCTACTCTACTCTACTCTACTCTAACCTAACGGAGGGGCTCCGACCCCCTTGACCCCCCCTAGGTTATACCTACTACTTAGATACGCACTACTTTCTCAAACACTCGTCGTCCATTAATTGCGCGTCTCGCTATTTTTCTTAAGAACCTGAAATTTAATATCGGACATGTAGGCAAATTAAGGATCAGCACTCATTAAAATCTAAACAGATGTGTTAAGGACAGTAAGTATAATACGTAGAGCCAACATTTGGGTCAACTTAGCGTGGAGGCCTTGTTCTTAAGATGTACCGCCTGGGCCGAGGTGGCAGACTCAGTCTTTTCCTGGTGCCTCGGCCGCCCACCACCCGGCTACTGCCACTGTCTTGCCATCACCTCAAGCTGGTCTGGGTTCAAGTGCCGAGGCAGTGACAGCTGGTTACGCCCACCACCTGGCTACTGCCACTGTCTTGCCATCACCTCAAGCTGGTCTGGGTTCAAGTGCCGAGGCAGTGACAGCTGGTTACGTCCACCACCCGGCTACTGCCACTGTCCTGCCATCACCTCAAGCTGGTCTGGGTTCAAGTGCCGAGGCAGTGACAGCTGGTTACGCCCACCACCCGGCTACTGCCACTGTCCTGCCATCACCTCAAGCTGGTCTGGGTTCAAGTGCGAGGCAGTGACAGCTGGTTACGCCACCACCGGCTACTGCCACTGTCCTGCCATCACCTCAAGCTGGTCTGGATTCAAGTGCCGAGGCAGTGACAGCTGGTTAAAGCCCACCACCCGGCTACTGCCACTGTCCTGCCATCACCTCAAGCTGGTCTGGGTTCAAGTGCCGAGGCAGTGACAGCTGGTTACGTCCACCACCTGGCTACTGCCACTGTCCTGCCATCACCTCAAGCTGGTCTGGGTTCAAGTGCCGAGGCAGTGACAGCTGGTTACGCCCACCACCCGGCTACTGCCACTGTCCTGCCATCACCTCAAGCTGGTCTGGGTTCAAGTGCCGAGGCAGTGACAGCTGGTTACGCCCACCACCTGGCTACTGCCACTGTCCTGCCATCACCTCAAGCTGGTCTGGATTCAAGTGCCGAGGCAGTGACAGCTGGTTACGCCCACCACCCGGCTACTGCCACTGTCCTGCCATCACCTCAAGCTGGTCTGGGTTCAAGTGCCGAGGCAGTGACAGCTGGTTACGCCCACCACCCGGCTACTGCCACTGTCCTGCCATCACCTCAAGCTGGTTGGGTTCAAGTGCCGAGGCAGTGACAGTGGGTTTCGCCCACCACCTGGCTACTGCCACTGTCTGCCATCACCTCAAGCTGGTCTGGTTCAAGGCCGAGGCAGTGACAGCTGGTTACGCACACCACCGGCTACTGCCACTGTCCTGCCATCACCTCAAGCTGGTCTGGTTCAAGTGCCGAGGCAGTGACAGCTGGTTACGCCACCACCTGGCTACTGCCACTGTCCTGCCATCACCTCAAGCTGGTTGGGTTCAAGTGCCGAGGCAGTGACAGCTGGTTACGCCCACCACCTGGCTACTGCCACTGTCCTGCCATCACCTCAAGCTGGTCTGGGTTCAAGTGCCGAGGCAGTGACAGCTGGTACGCCCCACCCTACCTCCAAATGTCGTCCCCAGTGGTCTGGTCCGCCGTCGGCGAGTGTACCTTTCTGAACGGGTTCCCCGTCTGTTCACTTTGTTTTGCGACTTGTTCCCCAGGGTTTATGTCTGATACCTCATCTGGGTTAATGACGAGGAGTTGCGTCGTTTTAGACACACGCTACTGCCTTGTCCTGCATTTGGTTTGGTTTTTTTTTAAACCACCTGGCTACTGAAACTGTCTCCATTTACTCAAAAGCCCCGGTTGTGGGTACAAGTGTCGGGCTTTAAAGCCCGGTACGTCACCTACTCAATTCCTGGGAATTGGGATGAGGACTTTCGCGGTCGTTTCAGCACACCGACTATTTTTTCCTGGTACAATAGGGCTTATTGAATGGACTAGTGATATTTGCGCCCCATAAAAAAAATGAAAAAAATAAAAATGTCCGTGCCATAAAAAACTCTATCTCCATCAGAAAAAGCACTATATTGGCGAGGAAAATTAGTCAGGTTCCTTATAGTGTATGAAGTCCTCCAACCTTATAGGTTTTAATGACCAATAACTTAGTAGGTTTTAAAGAAACCCTATCTTCCTTATAGGTTTTAATGAAATAACCGAACCTTATAGGTGTTAAAGAACCAAACTAACCTTATAGTTTCCATGAAAACCTAACCTAGCCGGTTATAGGTTTAATGAAAACCAACCTAACCTTTAGGTTTTAATGAAACCTAAAACCTAACCTTATAGGTTTTAATGAAACCTAACCTAACCTTATAGGTTTTAATGAAACCAACCTAACCTTAATAGGTTTTAATGAAACCAAACCTAACCTTATAGGGTTTTAATGAAACCTAACCTAACCTTATAGGTTTAATGAACCTAACCTAACCTTAACGACAAAGTATACCTAACCTAACCTTAAGGTTTTATAAACCTATAAGCCTGACTATTTTTGCCACCTTTTGGCTTTTCCCCATGGAGATAGTGTTTTAACCCTCTCAAACCAACGGTTTTTAACCGATCGCGTCAATACGGCCACGTATAACAATCTGAGCTTTGAGGGGTGCTCAAAAACAGTTAAAACGACCCAAAATAAGTTTTCAGAATCGCGTCTTTTTCTGTGGAAAGTGTCCAACTCATAGACCGTAACAATCGTAAATAATTGTCAACTCTACTCGTGATTGAGGGATGTGAAATATAAAGGTTTGTCGTCTAAGTTCCATCAGAGGCAGCCTGTTAGCCAATTTCTCCTGTGTCAAACGTTGTCCAGTGGCCAATGAAAATTAAATGGTAGCGTTGATCCTCTAACTCGTGTTTAGTTGGCATGTAAAGCACGAAAGGTTGTGACTCAGAAGTTTCGAGCTACGAAGTGGTGAATGTAAGTATTTCTTATTTCTCTTTACTCAATATTTTTTCAGAGTCGGAAAATTCCGCTATTTAATTGCATATCTTGTTATTTTTTTCTTTCATAAGGCAGAATAATCTCTTGCAAAACCAATGATATATAATAATGCCAGGAAAAAAGAATACACGTTGGTGAAATTGATAACATAAAAAAATAATTCGCCGCACAGTCAGGCCATTTCGCGGGGCCCCTTAGGGAGCATAAGACGGATGTTGCAGTGGACGGAGAAACTTATTAAACTTTTCGTGCGTGAAGGGGTTAATGGAAACGGTACCATAAAATTCGGTGATTTTTTTTTTTTTTAATGAAAACTATGGGTTTGTGCAAAATAAAGCTATCACCATTAGATCAAGCACCTATTGTAGACCAGGAAAAAATAGTCGGTGTCTCTGAAAACGACCGCAAAGTCCTCGTCCATTATAACCTTATATAGCACCCAATATATGTATTTTATCAAGTACAGGAAGGTCCCGTTATACGAGCATTCGATATACGAGAATCCGATGATACGAGATGTGTAAATTAGGGTCTATTTTCAATATACGAGATCGAAAATCCAATGTTACGACATTCAAACTGGGGTGAGTAAAATTACCAAGTTATTTACTAAACTAAATTACAAGTTATTTACTAAAATTATAAACATTTACTGACTATATGATTTTACCTAAGGCTGTACGATAATCAATCTGAAAATAACGTGCAGACTGGCCAACGACTGCTCGAGACTGGTATTTGCAGAGGTAGGAAGTCTCCAGGCTCGCTTATTATTGTTTGGTATGCTATGAAATATCATTTCTCTACGTGAATGTAGACATATGATTGCATTTGGATGGATATCATTCATATACTGTATAGGCATCCAGCCTCTGGCCCCTTTGCTTTTGGCTCAGTTCTTGCGGCTGGAACGTGGCAGCGAACCACGTTTCAGCCAATTAACTCATTACGCTAATTACTCATTAAGGGCTTGTTCTACGCAAAAAGTTTGTTTCACAGACCCCCATTGATTTTGACAGCACTACTTGCATGTCAATTTTCAGCTCAATCCGACAATAATTAGGAGTAGTTATTCACTTTTTGGCTTAAACTTGGTTCCACGGGTCTTATGGTAAGAAGCAGCTCGCTTCGCTCGCTGCCAATCATCTTTTACCCGTGTTTCTGCATTCAGGGATTAAATGCCAGCAATAACTTGATCAGTTAGGTTAGATTTTTTTGTGAGTGTGTGTGTGTTAGAAGTGCAGTTACAACCAAAACACGCTGGGTGGTGTCTGGTATCCTGAACGTTTTGTTCTCATCATAAGGAGTATTTCTAACCCCTTACAACGGCCGGAGGAAATGAAAAATAACACAAGGGGGTCTGGGGGGCTAAACCCCCCATGAGGTTAGGTTACGTAATCAATGCAAGAGTAATTTATCCCCTACCCAACACGTTGATCAGTATAATAAATGATATACTTATACAGTAAAAGCCTTATAACTCGGCACTGTATAACTCGGAATTTGATATAACTCGGCAAGGCAAAGACTTTTTTTTTTTTTTTTTTTTTTTTTTTTTTTTTTTTTTTTCCCACACCACCCCACACCACACACACATATCCCTATAGCGCGTGCAGGCAGTGAGCTCCAGGGGTGGGATGGTAGGCCCTGGAGGCTCACTCGAGGGCTGTAATGGTTGGCCCTCGCCCGTGGTGGCGCAGGCAGGATTCTTATAGTGACGCCTGTGATTAGAGACTCATGCCGCCCCCCTGTGTCCTTCCATACACTCGCAGTCGAAGGTAGAGTTGATGGACAGGGCATAGTGTTGCAGTAATTAAGTGCTCAAGTGATGTAAAATTAAGTTGTACAGTACTGTATACAATACAGTACAGAGTTGTGATTATAAAGTGATTAAAGTGATACCAGTGTTAAAATGCGACTGAGTTCCCCTAACATCTTCTACATGTTACAACAAGGCTGCCCTCTCCTTGGATTACCAGTATATGCCTGCTGCTACCCGTTCACTGCTAATGTGTTTTTAGTTTTTTTGTTTCCCCCCCCCCCCCCCCATATCAGAGGACATTGCATAACTCGGCAAGGGCCAGAGCCCCTATCGTGCCCAGTTATAAGGCTTTTACTGTACAGTCAAACCTCAATATAACGGACCTCGATGTAACGAACTCCATTTGTGTGACTTTTTTTTTCTTTCTTTTTTCTTCATATTAGACCGCTTATCGCTGCTCGAATTGTCAACTCAGCATAATTGTATTATTTTCTCATTTTACTTTGGAATGCTTGGGTTTTAAGGAGTTTTGATGTATCATATATTAAGATATATAAGGAAGGAGCCTGTGTTGCTAGTGATTTAGTGGTAGAAGGTGTGTATTGTTTACAATAGTGACTATTAGTGTTATGGCGTGGCCGCTGCTACGTCTCCCTGTCACCTCAACACCCTAATCTTAAACAACACTTATCTAAGGTGACACGCAGTGCTACACTAACCTAAATAGTGACACGTGTATAGAACTGCACTTCACAATATATATAATAATGAGCATTAGTCATGATAATAAGCAATACCTTCGGAAGCCACGGCTGAATCTGGCTCGTAGTAATTTGTTTACTTTCACTAGAGCTTGAGCCTGATTAGCTACACGGTCTGGTTGTGTTTGTGATTATTTCTCATTTATTTCACGTGTAGGAGCGACCAAACTGTTCAGCATGTCGTGCAGTCACTGTTAACTCCCCAAAATAGCTACACAGTCTGGTTTGGTGTGATATTCTCATTGATTCACAATTTTTCCGTTTTTTTTCATATATTTTTCCCCCCTTGGGAAAATACCCTCGCTATAAACGGACCAATCGGCCTATAACGGGAACACTCTTCCCCCCCCTTTAGTCCGTTATATCGAGGTTTCGAGTGTATCAATTCAGATATGTTGTCCTTTGTGATATCACATAAAGCACGAAAAACACGTTAAATAAATAATACAATTATGAGTATGAATATTATGAGATAATTATGAGGATTATGAATAAATTGCATGAACTCAAAATTCACTTAACTCGTCGCCATTTATAATTTTGTGAGAAAAACTTGTGAACATGGAGTTTATAAAAAGAATTCGGTTATTGAAATTCGCTTTCCATGATATATGTAGTTTTCTGATGAACGTGAGAGTAGTAATTACACACAAATATTTTGCACTGTACACATGGAACCATGCAGAGTGCAGGTGCGATTACGCAGTGATGGGCATCGATTATCTGCACACTATTATACGTGATATATAATATGTGTATATAGATATATATATATCTATAATGACATGCATGCATACATACATATATATACGTTTATTATATATATATATATATAAATATATTATATATATATTTTTAAAAATAAAAATTAATATATTATTATATATAATATATAAATATATATAATCAATCAAGCAATCAATTGGGGCATACGCCGGGGGGCGCGTCGGCCTCGCCCACCCCTACGACGCCCTCCTGGGCAAAACAATCACCACGCGCGATTTCCCATGCAGGCTCCTTCCATACCAGCAGCTCTCGAACAAGAAAACCTCAAATTGCCCCCAGCCACGAGCCCCTTTTGGGGGGGGGGTTTTTTGGGGCGCCCCCTTGGCCTCCTCCACGCCGGGAATTGGTTCTACAGATAAAACCCGATGGGAAGGATCGGTTCAGGTAGCGTGCCACATGCCCATCATAGCAGGAAGTTGGCGCTGACGGACTATGCAGGTAATAGCCTCGATTCAGTTCTCACGTGCAATCGTCGATTTGACACGTAATCATCCCAGCGATACCCCATGATTCTGCGAAGAAACTTATTACCAAAGGCATTGATTCTTCTCTTCAAGTCACTATGTAGGTCTGTCTCACAACCATAGAGTAAGACAGGATCACAAGCGATTTGAAAGATCCGGATCTTTGTTCTCCTGCACAAGGTACCGACAGCGCCAAATACGTTCCCGCTGAGGCGAGTCCGTAACACCGTGGGCTATGCAATCCGCCGTAAGACTTCTTGACGTGACCCGCTGTCATATGGACCGTGAGATACCAGGTAATGAAAAACTTCCAAATATCTTCAATGTCCTAGCCACACGCATGAACAGACTGTAATGACTTCATCTAGTAAGTCTCCAAAACACCTGGACCTGGTTTTGAGGCCAGGAGACTCAAGTCCCAAAGGGTTTGCCTACTCGTGCAGCGCCTCGGCAGAGCCACACCAGGACCTCCAGCGAACAGCAAAGATTAATGCATCATCGGCAAAAAAAGATATGATCTTGGTGTTGCCAACGGATGCTCCACAATCACTTGATCTACAACCTTGTCCAATACCCAGTCCATACAAGCGTTTGAAATGTGATAGGGGCAAGGGACGCAACCCTTGGCCTCCACTCCTGTATTCACAGGAAGAAGTGGATACACGCACCCACACTCACAGCACTCTCAGTCCAGAATACGACAAGTTATCAAAACCAATAGTCCTTGCAGGAATCCCTCGAAGTCGCAGAAGATCCCCAGAGTGCTCACGATGTGCACTGAGTCAAATGCCTTCTTGAAGATCAACATAGGCTGCAAGCTCCCCTGTTGAAACCTCACGTCAAGGCGTTCCACAGACACGAAGGCGCTTAGATACGGTCGTTGTTGACTTACCAGCGTGAACCCACAGACTGCTGAGTCTCTGATGCATTCACAGAGGCTGCGAATCCGTGTCAGCAAAGATGGACAAGCACCTTGCCCTGGTTA
This sequence comes from Chionoecetes opilio, assembly GCA_016584305.1. NCBI lineage: Eukaryota > Metazoa > Arthropoda > Malacostraca > Decapoda > Majidae > Chionoecetes > Chionoecetes opilio. The sequence goes on from JACEEZ010026361.1 coordinate 150,885, forward strand.
CGCCTGAGCAGTGTAATAACACGCGGTAATGGTGCCAGTCCTGAACGGTCCCCTTTCCCTTCCAGATAGGGACGACCAGCCCCCTTCCAGTCAGTGAGGAATGGTACCTGATTGCCACACGGCAATCAGGACAGCATGCAACCGGGGATCATGGCCTCACCCCCAGCTTTGAGGCGCTCCGCACTGATATTACAAACACCAGGCTCTTTCCACCCCTCATTTTGCTACAGCCTCTTGACTCGTCACGAGAGGGTGCGCTTTCGTTCAATGGAGGATCGGCATCCACTGCCTGTAACCAGTGGTTCAGTGAACCTGCTAAGTTGGAGGGTCACCTTGAACCAACTGCCCAAAAGTACTCAGCCCCAACGAGCATCTCAGCCCATCCATGTCGACACGAAGCGCCCATCTGCTGTCGAATAGCACCCGCCGAGAAGGAGACTTGGAACGGAGCTTCTTCAGGGCTCGGTAGGCGGGTCGGAGGTAATTAGCGTTCAAAATGGACCCTTCGACATCCTCGCTGAGAATCCTGACAACAACCTCTCATTGTCTCTCCCCAGGGGTTCTAGTCCGGCTGACCAGAGCCCTGTGCTGGTCCGCGTTTCCAGCCAGCCTGGAAGCGCGACTATCCTCGATTTTCTCACAGGTTCCGTCGAGACAAAACCACGCCTTGACCTAGGGCGCTCACCAATACACTCCTGCAGCCTGTAGAGTTTCACGTTTGAAGGTATCCACAGGTTCTACAGGGTCCCCGAGAGCACCGAGCACATCAAAACCGATTTGAGGACTGCCACCGCATACTCATGAGCACATGTCAAGCTTCAGGTTTCTCAAAGATGAAACACAGTATGGTACCTATTGAGATTCTTCTTTCTGGACTTGACATGAAGCTAAGTGTAGCAAACAACAAGTTCTATTGTGATCTTTCCAAAGAAGAACTCAGCATCGGTAAAACCCTGCAGGTCTGGAGGATCCTCCACCGAGGCTAACGAGGATGTGGTCGATTCCTTGCTACCCTCCGGCATTACTATACCATGTCCCGCGGTGGCAGCGTCTGGTCTCTGATACCCCCTAAGAACTGCAATTCTCAACAGTCTGGACCTTGCAAGTTCAGAAGCAGAGAACTGTTGGTGTTTCTGTACGGAAGCAATGGGAACCAACACAAAACTCGTTAGCCATCTCTCACCAGTGCCAGTAGTAGCATTGAAGTCGCCAAGACAATGAGTGTTGTCCCGAGGAGGACACGGGTCTAATACAGAGTCGAGTTTGGCGTTATAACACATCCTCCCTTCTCTTCAGTGTTACGCATCTCGGTAGGCGCGTATCACCCAGCAACAAGAGACATGAACCTCAGAGTGGTTTCATCCTCACCCGCATTATACGCTCATCAAACCGGAGTAAACCTCAACAAACTGACGGCTGCAGTTTGCTTGAGAGACTATAGCTACTCCCCGTCACGGGGACCATTTGCTCATGCCGGACCAGTAGTAGGTGTAACCCCACTGCTAGTATCATACAAGCCAGGCCTCCTCGTTCTCAGGAGTCCCACATATCCACCCTCAGCCTACTGAGCTCGCCCGATAGGGAGGGGTAGTCGATGATCGCTGAGAGGCTCAGAACGTTCCACGAGCCCACACGAAAAAACCCTCCGGCAGGTTGATCCCAGGAGTGATTCGAGGGGCAGGCGCCGCCTTCTGCACACGCCCCGGCACCCCCATAAAAAAGTTGGGCTAGGGGGCCCTTCCACTTGATTTAGAGTGGGGGATTCCCGAGGGCTTTTGCCCCGCACTCGTCATAGGCAGACCCCTCCCCGCCATCGGCATAGGAGGGGTCTGCATGGTCGGGGCCCCCGGCAAACGGGTCGGGGGCGATTAACCGCGCCCCGCCTCTACCTCTTAACATGTTTGTGGCTAGTTTAGTTTTTACAGGGGAGGGGTTGCAACCCCCCCCCCCCAACCAATCTATGTC
>JACEEZ010026363.1:0-12508 GCA_016584305.1 Chionoecetes opilio
CATAAAACCATTTTTTTAGCGCCAAATTTTGTTTTTTGTTAATTAGCCACTCAGGTCGTTCCTTTTAATCACTTGCTCACCTTTTTTTTCCGCCCTACTTTTCTCCCTTTTCTTCCTCCTCCCTCTCTTCCTCCTTTATGTAGTACCTGATACCTTAATATCCACCTTTCCCTTCCCTTCTCTTCCCTTTCCTTTCCCCTTCCCTTTTCCCTTCCCTTCCCTTCCTTTCCCTTCCCTTCCCTTCCCTTCTCTTCCTTCCTTCCCCGCCCTTTCCCCTTTCCCTTTCCCCTTCCCCTCCCTTTTCTTTCCTTCCCTTCCCTTCCCTTCCCTTCTCTTCCCTTTTCCTTTTCTTCCCTTCCCCTACCTTTCCTTCCCATTCCATCCCTTCCCTTCCCTTCCCTTCCCTTCCCCTCCCCTCTCTTCCCTTCCTCTCCCTTCCTTCCTTCTTTCCCTCCCTTCCCTTCCCTTCCCTTTCCTTTTCTTCCCTTCCCTTACCTTCCCTTCCCCGCCCTTTCCTTCCCTTCTCTTCCCTTCCCTTCCCTTCCCTTCCCTTCTCTTCCCTTTCCTTCCTTTCCCTTCTCTTTCTTCCATTCCTTCCCCGCCTTTTCCCTTATCTTCCCTTCCCCCACCTTCCCTTCCTTCCCTTCCCTTCCCTTCCCTTCCCTTCCCTTTCCTTTCCCTTCCTTTCCCTTCCCTTCCTCCAATAAACATTCACTCTACCACTAAAAACTCAACCCATTTTCTCCTCAACCCTTAAAAGTTGTTTGGGAGAGAATTCATTCCCACTTTTTTGTTCTTATTGGTCCAGACTTATAAAGCCAACCATATGTCTACCACCACTACCCACCACTACCCACTACTACTACTACTACTACTACTACTACTACTACTACTACTACTACTACTACTACTACTACTACGTACTACTACTACTACTATTACTACTACTACTACCCACTACTACTACTACTACTACTACTACTACTACTACTACTACTACTACTACCTACTATTAAAGGGGAGATCAAATCCACTGTTCATATTATCGAGGGTCAACTGGATAATAAAACTAACCTCCAATTTGCCTCTCTCTCTCTCTCTCTCTCTCTCTCTCTCTCTCTCTCTCTCTCTCTCTCTCTCTCCTCTCTCTCTCTCTCTCTCTCTCTCTCTCTCTCTCTTCTCTCTCTCTCTCTCTCTCTCTCTCTCCTCTCCTCTCTCTCTCTCTCTCTCTCTCTCTCTCTCTCTCTCTCTCTCCTCTCTCTCTCTCTCTCTCTCTCTGCCCGTCAGGGTGACAAGGTTGGTAGAGACGTGAGTTCCAATGTGCAGCGTCCCTGTGCATTCGGTCAGCGGTTCGAGGTCCGCCTAGTTCATGCTGACGTGGCGGCGCTTTGTATAGTCAATAACCTTGTAGTTGGTACTTGCAAAGTGTCTAGATAGGATGAAATCTTATCTTATCTTCCTTCTCTCTCCCCTTCTCTCTCTCTCTCTTCTCTCTCTCTCTTCTCTTCTCTCTCTCTCTCTCCCTCTCTCTTCTCTCTCTCTCCTCTCTCTCCCTCTCAACTACATGCCCATGCATATCCCTCTACACGACTGGTTTTTTCAGAGAGAAAGAGAGAGAGAGAGAGAGAGAGAGAGAGAGAGAGAGAGAGAGAGGAGAGAGAGAGGGGAGAGAGAGGGGAGGGAGGGGGCATTGTAGGGAATTTTTCATATTTTCCCCACCTTTTCCCCAACTTTCCCCACCAAAATACCCTTCTTATTTATACCTTATCTTATACCTCTCTCACCTCCCCCCTCTCTCCCCTCTCTCTCCCCCTCCCCCCCCCTACCCCTTCCTTCCCCCTTATCTTATCTCACCCCTTTCCCCTTGGGATCTCCCGCGCAGCCTGTCTTAAAGCAAAACTGAGGGAAAACCGGACAGGAGGGCAAGCATCCTGTAGAAGAGGAAAGAGAGAGGGGAGAGAGAGAGAAAAGGGAAGAGAATAGAGAAGAGAGAGAGAGAGAGAGAGAGAGAGAGAGAAGAGAAGGAAAAAAGGGAAAACGAAAGTTGGAAAGAAAATGAAGAAAGGGCTAAACTAGAACTCAAAAAATGTAATGTGATGTAGTAGATGAGTAGAGAGAGAGAGGGGAGAGAGAGAAAGAGAGAAGGAGAAGAGAGAGAGAGAGGAGAGAGAGAGAGAGAGAGAAGAGAGAGAGAGAGAGAGAAAAGTATCACAGCCCATTTAGTACGATCAAGGTCATTAGTCCATTACCTTGTTACCCCTAATTGATACTTAACTCACTAATATCGATGATTTGTTGCGGAAGGCATGTTTTGGGGTCGATCATTATTTTATTTACATCTTAAAGGACTGGCCAAGGGAAAAAAAAAAAGTAACAAAAAGCACGTTTAATTGCCAGTCCCTATAAAGAAGACAGAAGAGAAAAATAAGAAGGGGGTGATGGGCCATTTGGTTTTTTACACTCTTTTATGTGCGCCATACTTAACCCCTTCACGCCCAAAATCTTTTCCTTGCTATAAAAAATCGTCTGTTGTTATTTCATAAAATTACAAAAAGTGACTGAATATACCAAATTAGCTAGTGGACAAGGATACAAACCGGTCATAGCTATAAAACATTGCCTTATATTCATTAAAATCGTCTAATGGTACCCAAAATTTAAAAAGGAAATTACGTTCTGGGCTCAAGGAGTTAAGGATGGTTTAAATGAGTTTATGTATTATAAAACAATTTATGAAATTAAATATATTTGATGTGAATAACAGGACATTGTGAATGGGTTTATCTATTTCAAAAATGAGCGTAAGTTGTCATCACATTAGAATCGATATAAAGAGTCATTGATATTAAAGAGTCATTGATATTAAAAGATCATTATAAGGAGTCCATTGAAGTCATTGATATTAAAGAGTCATTATAAGAGTCATTGATATTAAAGAGTCATTTTAAGGAAGTCATTGAAGTCATTGATATTAAAGATCATTATAAAGATTCATTGATATTAAAAGAGTCATTGATATAAAGAGTCATTTATAAGAGTCATTGAAGCATGATATAAAAGAGTCATTATAAAGATTTATTGATATTAAAGAGTCATGATATTTAAAAAGTCATTGATATTAAAGAGTCATTTATTAAAAAGTCATTGATTAATTAAGAGTCATTGATATAAGAGTCATTGATAAAAAGAGTCATTGATATTAAGAGTCATTGATAATAAAGAGTCATTGTAATAAAGAGTCACTATAAGGGGTCATTGAAGGCGGAATGAAACTATAATTATAAGCGTTTCGTGTGCCCGGCAAAGACGTAAACGTTGATTAGCTTATTACGATGAATCACTATTGAATTATTATAATGGGCCCCTTAGCCAAGATGAAACGCGCCATTAAGGTTGATGAGATCGCTCTATACATGGATACCCAAAGACTTTTTATTACACTTATTAAAGGTTTTATCATTCTAAATATCTTGTCAATTTTGTCAAACTTTACAACACAATAACGTAAGTGTACAGAGAGTTATGTTTTTTTTTTTTATCGTGGGACTTTTCATTTTTTTTCATTTAAAATTTCATTTCAATTTATTTTTTTTATTAGCATCTTAATTAAAGGTTTTATTGTTATTATTACTTGTTCAGTTTTTCGAAAACTTTACAGTAAATAAACCATAAAGTGTACAGAGGTTTAGTTCGTTCTCTTTTATCTCGTATTTTATTTTATTTTTTCTTACACTGTCTTTTTTATTATATCTTAAGTTATATCATTTTTTCCTTACTTGTTTATTTTGTCGATACATTACAATACAATAAACCTAAAATAAGGTACAGTTAAGTCTCTTTATCGTCGTTATTTCTTTTCTGTTCGCCCCTCACGCATGCAATCCTTAGTCCCTTCAACGCCCAGATCTTTCCTTTGTGTATTATCGTGTGTTAGCCATTACGAAACGTACTAAATACCAAATAAGCTAGTAGACAAGGGTATTAAACAGGTCATATCTATAAAATTTGCTTACATTCATTAAAAGAGTCCCAATGGTACCCAAAAAACAATAGGAAATTACGTTCTGGGCCTCAAGGGGTTAATAAAAAACAATGACATACTTTTAATCTCTTTCATTAGTCAATTTAGAGTTACATAAATACGAAATTTTACGATATTATGTAACCACTTAAAAATTTTCTAAACTTTACGTTTTTGCTTCTAAACCTTATACCAATTCTGGGGGTTTTTGTATTGCTGTTACTGGGGTGTATGGAGACGGAGTATGTAACGCTGTTCCGGTGGTGTGTGTGTGTGGTTTGTTTGTGTGTTGTGTGTGTGTGTGCGTGTGTGTGGTCCTGGGGGGGGTGATAGTTAGAAATTTGAAATTTTTTTTGTGGGGGATAAATGGATGTTTTAGGATGTGTGTGTGTGTGTGGTTGTGTTGTGTGGTGTGTGTGGGGTGTGTGTTGGTGTTGTGTGTGGGTGTTCGTGTGTGTGTGTGTGTTGTGTGTTTCGTGTGTGTGTGTTCTGTTGTGGTTTGTGTGTGGTGTGTTGTGTGTTGTGTTGTTGTTGTGTTGTGTGTGTGTGGAGGGGGAAGGGGGAGGGAAGCAGCCAAGACAAGGCCCAAACCTGTACTGTTCGGTACCTTAACGTTTGTACATCCGTGGGAAAACGGATGCAATGCTGTTGTTTCCCTTTTTTCTTGTTCTTGGGACTTTTTAATGATCCTATGTCTGCACTATAACCAAGTTTCCCCCCAATGTCATCTTTCATAATAGAAGGAAGAAAAAAAAAAAAAAAAAAAAAAAAAAAAAAAAAAAAAAAAAAAAAAAACAAGAAGCAAACAGAAACCCAAACGAATTTTATGTTTCCCCGAAGGCATAAGGGAAAAAAAAAAATTGAATAAACAACAAAAACAAAAACACCAACAACAACAACAACAACAAAACAACAAAAACTAATTATCATGAGGAAAAGAACTGAATGGTAACCAAGTAAAATATAAATGTTTGGGAGGATAAAAAAAAAAATGAGGGGAATGGGGTTAAAAAAGGGTCCGGGGCTAATTTTGTCTTGTTTTCTAGTTATGGATTTAAATGTTTTAATGGGTCGTATTTTACAAACTTTTTATAAAGCAGGCTTGTTGGGGCAAGTGGGGGTCCTGTTTTTGTGTATCTAATTATGTTCAAATTTATACTGTTTTATTTATTGTTCCATTTAGGGCCGTGAAAATTTGGGTTTTGGCCCTTTTTTTTTAAATTAAACCCCCCACGCCAGGTTTTTCCCTTTTGCTTTTAAAAAACGTTCCACACTTGTTACTTCCCTTCGCATATTAATGATCCTTAAAAATCCATTTTTTTTTTTTTTTTTCCTTTGTCCTCGTGCTTGCTAGGGGTTTCTTAATCACATTTGGGTTTCTTTTTTTAAAACAATTTTGCTGGTTGCAAATAACTACTACTATACTAAACACTACTACTACTACTAACTACACACTATACTACTACACTATCATTGCTATTTCTTCTATTACTACTATATTTCTTTTTGTCAGCCATAAAATTCGAAAGAAACTGATATCCAAAATCAATTAGTCGTCAAGGTACAAACGGGCCCCTATCTATAAAATATTCTTAATTCACTAAAAATCGTCTAAGGGGACCCAAATTAAAAGGGGAATTATTTTCCCTTGGGCCCGGGGGGTTAGTATGGTTGGAAATTTCCCCAAAATTGTACTAATTTTTTCCATTTTACTACGTTGTCCTAAAATGCCCTTTAAATTTGTTATTAGTTTTGATCTACGTTTTATTTTCTTCATCCAATTTTTCTAGAAAAAAACAACAGTAAAAAATAACATAAGATCATGAAACAATAAAACATTTAACAGTTTAGGAATTTTGAGAAGGAAAGAAAAAAAGGGAGAGAGAAGAGAGAAGAGAAGAGAGAAAGTAGAGAGGGGAGGGGAAAAAGGAGAGAAGAGAGAGAGAAAAGAGAAAGGGGAAAAGGAGAAAAAAAGGGAGGAGAAAAATACAAAAATTAAAAGGGTCTTAAGAAAGATGTAAAAAAGGGGAAAGGAGGTAAAGAAAGAGAGGAGAGGAGAGAGAGAGAGGGGGAGAGAGAAAAGGAAGAGAGGAGAGAGAGAAGAGAGAGGAGAGAAGGAGAGAAGAAGGAGAGAAAGCCTTCCAAGGTTTTTCCCGGGGGTTATATGTTTTCCCGTGTGTCGGACAAGCGTGAAAACAATGAAGGGGGTTTGTTTTTTTCTTTTACTCATTTTTTGGGGTTTTTTGTGCTTGGCTGATGAGAATGATTGGTTTAAGTTATGATAATAATGATGATGATAATGGGGATGGTGTGGATGATGATGATGATATGTGTCTCTTGTGGTGATGTCTTAATGATGATAAAAAATGCTTGGCTAATCCCTGAGTCAAAATTTTGGGGTTATTTTTTTTTTGAGTTTTTTTCATTCATTACCAACTTTTTTTTGTTTCGTTTTTCAGTTTCTGGTTATCGCTTTTTGGTCCTTTTTTTTTTTTCTTCGATTTTTTTTTTTCATATTTTTTCCCTAGATTGATTCTTTTAAACTACCAATATTTTTTTTTTTATCTATCTATCTATCTATCTATCTTCATCTATCTTCTATTATCTATCACTATCTATCTATTCTATTATCTACTACTATTATCTTCTTCTACTATCTTCTATCTGTCTGTCTTCTATCTATCTATTTTATCTATCTATCTGTCTGTCTGTCTGTCTGTCTGTCTTTGTCTGTCTGTCTGTCTGTCTATCTTCTATCTATCTATCTATCTACTACTATCAAATTTTCTATCTATCTATCTATCTATCTTCTATCATTCTATCATCAAATCTTCTTATCTATCTGTCTATCTGTCTGTCTGTCTGTCTGTTTCTGTCTGTCTGTCTGTCTTCTGTCTTCTGTCTGTCTGCCCTGTTTTCTGTCTGTCTGTCCTGTTTTCCCGTGTCTGTCTTCTGTCTGTCTTGTCCTGTCTGTCTTCTGTCTGCCCTGTCCTGTCTGTCTGTCTGCCCTGTCTGTCTTTCTGCCCTTCTGTCGCCTGTCTGTCGTCTGTCTGTCTGTCTTCTGTCCCCTGCTGTCTGCTGTCTGTCTGTTTTTTTTTTTCTTTAATTGTTTTGTTCTTATTGTTGTCGTCTTGTCACTTTTGTCGGTTGTTATTTGTGGTGGTTGTTTTTGTCGTTTTTTTAGCTTCGTTCTTATTGCTATCATTGTTGTTGTCATTGCTATTGTCGTCGTTCGTCGTCGCTGCGTCGTCGTGTCGTCGTCGCTGTTGTCTCGCTGTTGTCGTCCTGTTGCCCGTCGTGTGTCGTCGCTGTTGCGTCGTTTCTCGTCCTGTTGTCGTGTTTCGTGTCGCTGATGTCGTCGTGTTTCGTCGTTCGTCGTCGCTGTTGTCGTCGTGTCGTCGTCGCTGTTGTCTCGTGGTCGGTGTAACGCCACGCCCTGTCTCCCTAACCTGTCCCCTTTAAAACCCTGCAGGAGGAGTCGGGGTTTTTGAGCGGCGTTTCCCCTCTGTCACGGGCACGTTTACCTTACCTCTCCCTCCCAGGTCGTGTGGTGTGTGTTGTGTGTGTTTTGTGTGTGTGTGTTTTGGTTTTTGTGGTGTGTGTGTGGTGTGTGTGTGTGTGTGTGTGTGTGTGTTTTGTGTGTGTGTGTGTGTTGTGTGTGTGTGGTTTGTGTGTGTTGTTGTGTGTGTGTGTTGGTGTGTGTGTGTGTGTGTGTGTGTGTGTTGTTGTGTTGTGTGTGTGTGTGTGTGTGTGTTATAAAAAATATTATAGTAAATTTATTCCCCATAATTGTTACATCTATAAATTAATAAAAAAAACTTATAATACCGTCTATTTACGGCATGGTCTGCCCACCAAGACTTTTCGCAGAGGGAATTTCAATCTAAATTTGCTACACGGGCAACATTATTTTCAAAAAATTATTTGAACGATTATGCATCAAACTTTATAACTACGTAAATAAATTCCAATTTGAAAAAGACAAGCCCCAATCTCCAACACATGCTTTCTTACAAGCGTTAACAATATAAAACACCCACAGATTCGTATTGACACACCTTACTCTTTCGTCTAACATCCCTGTATTCTGACAAGAAAACAATAACTCTTTTTTTTTCTTTTTTTTAAATTGAAATAATTAAACATTAAATATTAATGTTTTTACATCGAAAAAGGGAAATTCCCTAATTTTTTTGTGTGTGTGTGTGTGTGTGTTGTGTGTTGTGTTTGTGTGTGTGGTGTGGTGTGTGTGTGTGTGTTTTGTTTGTGTTGTGTTTTTGTGTTTTTGTGTTGTTGTGTTTTTGTGTTGTTTGTGTTTGGTGTGTGTTTTTTGTGTGTTTTTTGTGTTTTTGTGTGTGGGGTGTGTGTGTTTGTGTGTTGTGTGTGTTTGTGTGTGTGTGTTTTGGTTGTGTGTGTTTTGTTTTTGTGTGGTTGTGTTGTGGGTGGTGTGTGTGTGGTGTGTGTGGTTTTGTGTTTTGTTGTGTGTTTGTGTGTTTTGGTGTGGGTGTGTAGTTTGTGGGGTGTGTGTTTTGTGTGGGTGGGGGTGTGGGGGGTGGTTTTTTTTTTTTTTGTGTTTGTGTGTGTTTGGTTTGGTTGTTTGTTTGTGTGTGTGGGTGTGTGTGTGTTGTGTGTGTGTTTTTGGTGTGGTGGTGTGTTTTGGTTTTGTGTGTATGGGGTGTGTGTGTGTGGTGTTTGTGTGTGTGTTGCTATGTTTCTGACATTGACGGGGAACTTTTTGAAATGTGTTTTTGATGTGAATATAATTTGAAAACGATTATATTTTGAGGGTTTTACCCAAATTTTCCCCATGAGCTCTCAGTTGGCTTTGGGAGAAAGAGCCTGACCAGGTTTAAGAGTCAGGGATTCATTTAGGAAAATGGGAGAGGTTGTTACAGCAAAGATGATTTTTAGAGGTGTCGACCCAAAGCTGGGAGGTAATTTTGTTTAAAAATAGGGAAAAAGGTGTCACCCGGAATGAAGTTTTTAAAGAAAACACTTTGAGAAATATTTAAACCCCGCCACATGTCCCCCCAAACGAGGAGTAACACAGAGGGCACCAAAAAACCCCCCGGGGGGGTTTTTGGGGGAAAAAAAAAAAAAGGATGCCGGATAAATTTTTCCCTTTCCTGACACCGGGCCCCCCAAAGAAGGATATTTTTAAAAAACCATCTTTAAAAGGGGACGGATAAAAACCCCGATAATTATGGGGAATTATGTTACTAACTCCATCACCAAGCTGTACGCTGGGCCCTGTCATAGACTAGGGCCGTGGTTTTTAAGCCGGGGTCGGGACAGGCCCGAGCACAACAAAAAGCGAGGATGCCTGGAACATTTTTTTACGTTACGGCTACTCACTGACTCCGCAAAGGGGAAAAACAACATTATTCGTGTCCCTTTCTTGATTTTTTTTTGAAGGGTATGACGTAAAGCCAAACAAAAATTGTTTTGACTCTGAACGTCTAGGTTTTGGAAAAGATGCTTGCAGCTATAGTTGCCATGTACCGCTCACGAAATATTTTGGGTGCATTGTCACCCCCCACCGTCGGGGTAAGGGAAGGTCTGTCCCATCTTTTCTCCTATTTATATTATATGTACGAGTTGGTAAAAAAGATGGAGATAAATTTTAGTCCTGAGACATTTATAGAAAAACTGCACATATTGTTGTATATGGATGATGCGGGGATACTTGCTACGACCAGGGACAACATGTTAAGAAATTTTTTATATTTAAAAAAATTTTTTGATGAATATGGAAAAATAAATATAGGGAAAAAAGTTTTTCGTGATAAACGGTCAGCAGGGGACGCCAGCCGCTGCGCGAGACGGGGGAGTGGTGGAGCCCGCAGCAGCTACGTGTACTGGGGACTCCCCTTCCGTGTACGGTCGGTGTCCCCTCTGCTGTGAAAATACATCCAAAAACAAATTTATTCATGTTTTTAAATTTTCTCATTTATTCGAAAAAAAAATGACATCCTTTTTTTTAAAAATCGTTTGTTCGATGCTGCCCTTTGTCGTCTTTACTGTTGGCTGTGAGTCTTGGGGGGCGCTGACGTGGAAAACCCATCATTAATTTGTACAATTGGGCCATGAGGGGTTGTTAGGGGTGGAGAGCCACTACCAAAAATGTATTTTTGCTGAGTTTTGGTACCCCCCGCTGCCCGACCTTCTAAAGACCAAACAACAAGTTTTATCATAGTATGTGGTCAAGAAAACGTAACATGAACGATACCCTTTGTCTTTTCGCTTCTTTAAATTGTTTTATGCTTTAATACCCCGGTTTTGGAAAAAATTGTGGCCCACATGACCAAAATAATGTCCCCCACTGTCCCCCATGTTGTATAATGTACATAATCAATTGCTAACTCTGAGGCAACAAAAATGCAAATTATTAAAACAATTAAAAATGAATTTTAAAATACATGAAATTTTTTGAAAAGAAACAGTTTAACGACTACTAGGATGCTTTACCCCCTTTTTCGGTCTGTGGTCATGTTTGGTTTTATGGAAACGGGCCTGGAAAAAGGCGCGGACGGGGGTCCCTTCCCCCTTTAGGAACGCCTGTGTGATGTGGTGACTACAAACAGACAAAATGTGGTGAGGGGTGCCCCATAACACAACACAGTAGAAAAACCTTTAACCCAATTTAATACGTTCATGCGTATTCTCTAATTTCAGTGATGTAATAAAATGCAAAATTATTCAGAAGTTTTAATAGTTTACTTAAGAAATGCATTTCTTTTCCCTTAAAAATTTATTTCATTTTTTTGTCTTTCATAGGGACTAGATCAACTGGCTTGTTGAATTTTATGTGTTTAGTAGTTTATCGTAGTAGTAGTATTTTTATAATTATTTTTTGTTTGGGCTAAAAGTTTGTTATCAAAATTTGTGGGAATGTTTCATTTTTTTTGGACTTGGTGTTTTGTCTTAATATTAAGATATTATGTTAATTTTGTATAAAAGCTTGTCAATAAATACTATCTATTATCTATCTATCTGTGTGGTTTGGGGGGGGGGGGGGGCCCCTGAAGATTGTAAAAAAACTTGAACAACCTACCCCCTACCAAAACCACACCACCACACAACTACACACATAACTACTATACTACTACTAAATAAAACTACTACTACTACTAAATACCTACTAAATACTAAATACTAAAAATACTTTCTACTACACCACCACCCCACCACCACTATACTACTACTACTACAGCTATTATACCACCACCACTATTACTCTACTACCAGGCGGATCCGAGTAACTGAACTCTAATGAATCTCAAGGGAACGTAACAGAGCTGAAGGGACATCAAATCGGGGAGAGGAGGGGTGAGGGGAGGAGGCCTTGAGTGCGCGCCAAAGACCTTAGAACGCAGACATGACGCAGCAAATACCCTATCACAGTATACTCCTCTCTCTCTCTCCTCTCTCTCTCTCTCTCTCCTCTCTTCTCTCTCATCTCATCTCTCTCTCTCGTCTCTCTCTCTCTCTTCTCTCTCTCTTTTCTTTAAACAGTTGTTAATTACATATATGGATTAAAAGGTGGATAAGATAAGGCAGTATGTACTCTCTCTCTTCTCTCTCTCCTCTCTCGTCTCATCATCTCGATCTCTCTCTCGTTCTCTCTCTCCTCATCTCTCTCTCTCCTCTCTCTCTCTCTCCTCTCCCTCTCTCTCTCGTCTCCTCTCTCTCTCTCTCTCTCTCTCTCTCTCTCTCTTTGCATAGGCATTTGTACAAGAATCGTGAAATTTTCGAATGTTCAAAAGAATATATAAAAAGTCACTCATGTTCGGAGGATGTGTACGCGTTTAGGTCTGTTTTTGGGCCGAAGTATCTTTCTCAGTCATCAATATTTAACTCGATTACATACCATGCATTTTTAACAATCGTTGATAATAAAGAAGTATATAAGAGAAATAGACAGTGTTTAGAAAGTCCCAGCTATCCTTTTTTTCCGCGCCTCTTCAAGTTTCCCAAACACAATAATGAACGAAAGTTTTTTTCCTAGTTCAGTTTATTTATATATAAAACTCTTACAAAAACTTACATTAGCCTTACATAAAACCTTAAGATGAACGAAAGGATGAGGCGCTTATAGACACGACAATTTTGGTAGTATAAAAAACCCTAAACCTAACCTAACAACCTAACCTAACACCCTACACCTGCAGAGGGGACACGTCATCTCCCCCTTGTCACCTGTCTATCGTCCACACCTGGAGCACGTTACCACACACACACACACACACACACAACACACACACACACACACACACACACACACACACACCTCCCGCCCACCTGACGCCCACCCACACACACACCCCACACCCAGTGGCGGCACACGGAGGCGCTAGCGTTATCAGGTGTTATCTGGCGTCTCCTCGACAGTGACTCCCGACGGACCTTGACAGCGCGTCGTACGGCCGCCAGCTCCTGTACCACCACCCGAACACCACCCCGCCAACACCAGCCCCTTCAGCCCGC
>JACEEZ010026364.1:0-40045 GCA_016584305.1 Chionoecetes opilio
AATCGAGGCCTATTACCTGCATAGTCCGTCAGCGCCAACTTCGGCTATATGGGCATTGGCACGCTACCCTGAAACCGATCCTCCATCGGGTTGTATCTGTAAGAGACAATCCGCGTGGAGAGGCCAAGGGGGCGCCCACAAGGCTCGTGGCTGGGGCAAGTTGATGTTTCTTGTCGAGAGCTGCTTGGTATGGAAAGGAGCCTGCATGGGAACTCGCGCGTGGTGACCCCCGGGAGTGGCGTCGTAGGGTGGGCGAGGTGACGCGCCCCACGGCGTATGCCCCCAATGATTGATTGATTGATCTGACTGCCCCATCGTTAAGTTTATCTAAGTCTCCCTGCAATATGTTTACATCAGACTGTGATCCAATAATCCTACCTACCTTAGTATCATCAGCAAACTTGCTGATATCACTGCTAATCCCACTATCCAAGTCGTTGATGTAAATCAAAAATAGTAATAGACCCAAAACAGACCCTTGTGGAACTTCACTTGTCACCAGTCCCCATTAGATTTAGAACCATTAATTGTAACCCTTTGTTGCCTATTACTTAGCCAAGCTCTGATCCAATGAAGAACCTTCCCATCTATTCCATGAGCCTTAACCTTATTTAAGAGTCGCTCGTGTGGTACTTTGTCATATGCCTTACTAAAGTCCAGATATATTATATCATAATCCTTATCATTATCTGCCGTCTCATAAACTTTCCTATAAAAACTCAATAAATTGGTGAGACATGACCTACCCTTGGTGAATCCATGTTGTGAATCATTGATCAAACAATTTTGTATCTAAGTGGTCTGTAATGTTTTTTGCAATAATAGATTCCAATAATTTACCCACCACTGACGTTAGACTTACGGGTCGATAATTTGACTTTAGTCCTCTGTCTCCCTTCTTAAATATGGGAACAACATTTCCTTTCCTCCACAATAATGGCACATCGCCTATCTCAACCGATTTCCTAAAAATGTACACTAACGACTTACTAACAACCTCCTTGCATTCGTTTAATACCCTGGGATACACTTCATCTGGTCCTGGCGATTTAAAATTCTTCATTTATCTATACCCTCTTCTACCATTTCCCTAGTTACCAACTAGGGAAGTGGGGCTTACTACTACTTAGTGGTACTTAGTGGTAACTACTTAGTGGGGCTTACAGTAGTTTTTTGTAAAATACTCTATTTTTAAAGCGTCATTTTTTGTAACGTGTCATTGTCATAAAACATAAGTAGTACTAGAGTGTACAACATATCGTTCTTGTTAACAGTTCCTGATACCAGTAGAGCATAATATTGGTAAATGGGCCCACAGATCGTAAAGCCCATGCTAAATCAACCTATATATTACGTTTTTGTTATATAATGTTGTTTACTATATTATGTTATGGTATTATATTCTTAAACTATATGATATATGGCTTTACCATCAGATGTCAATCGTCATTAGTGGCCACATGCTTTACACATCCATGTCTTCAGGAGGCGTTGCACCAGCAGCTGTATGAAGCTGCAGAAGAAGCAATTGTAGCTTGTGGGAGTTGAAGATTAGGCTCTACTCGTTTTTTGATAGATACATGTACATGGGATTTGCGCCTTCTTTTTTTTTACATCACAAAGGACTGGCCAAGGGCACACAAAAAGAGGTAGCACAAAACCCGCTTAGTTGTCAGTCCCTATAAATAAGACAGTAAGAGAATAAAGAACGGAGGTGGGCCAATTTAGTTCAGGAGGTGTCTTGTCACTCCTCTCTTGAAAAGATTTAAGTCGTAGGAAGGTGGAAAAATAGAAACAGGAAGAGAGTTCCAGTTTACCAGTGAAAGGGATGAAAGAGTAAAGATACTGATTAACTCTTGCATCAAGAAGATGGACAGAATAGGGATGAGAATGAGTAGAAAGTCTTGCGCAGCGAGGCCGCGGGAGGGGGGAAGGCATGCTGTTAGCAATTTCAGAAGAGCAGTGAGCATGAAAATAACGGTAGAAGATAGCAAGAGAAGCAACATCACGGCGGTGATTTAAAGATTGAAGACAGTCAGTCAGAGGAGGGGAGTTGATGAGACGAAAAACTTTTGACTCAACCCTGTTTAGGAAAGCTGTATGAGTGGATCCCCCCAAATATGTGAGACATACTCCATACATGAGCGGAGAAGGCCCCTGTACATAGCAAGCAGCTGGGAGGGAGAAAAACATGTACGCAGACGCCACAGGACACCTAACTTCTTAGAAGCTGTTTTAGCAATAGGTGAGATGTGAGATTTCCAGTTCAGATTTTTAGTAAAGGATAGTCCTAGAATGTCCATTGTAGAAGAAGGAGATAGTTGAGTGCCATTAAAGAAGAGGGGATAGTTATCTGGTAGGTTTTGTCGAGTAGATAGGTGAAGAAATTGGGTTTTTGAGGCATTGAACAAAACCAGGTTTGCATTGCCCCAATCAGAAATTATAGCAAGATCAGAAGTTAAGCGCTCGTTGGCATCTATCCATGAAGCGCTTAGTTCCTGTTGAGTTGGACCTCTAATAAACGACGTTGAAAAATGCAGGGTGGAATCATCAGCGTAGGAGTGGATAGGGCTTTGAGTTAGACTTAGAAGATCATTAAAGAATACTAGAAAGAGAGTTGGTGATAGGACAGAACCCTGAGGAACACCACTATTGATAGACTTAGGAGAAGAACAATGTCCGTCTAGCAGTAGCTGCAATAGAACGGTTTGAAGGAAACTTAAGGTGAAGGTACAGAGAGAATGATAGGAACCGAATGAGGGTAGTTTGGAAATTAAAGATTTGTGCCAGACTCTATCAAAAGCTTTTGATATGTCAAGGGCAACAGTAAAAGTTTCACCGAAACCCCTAAAAGAGGATGACCAAGATTCAGTTAGGAAAGCTAAAAGATCGCCAGTTGATCGCCCTCTACGGAAACCGTACTGACGATCAGATAGAAAATTGTAAGCAGATAGATGTTTAAGAATCTTCTTATTAAGTATAGATTCAAAAACTTTAGAAAGGCAAGAAGTCAAAGCTATAGGACTGTAGTTTGAAGGATTAAAACGGTCACCCTTTTTAGGAACAGGTTGAATATGAGCAAACTTCCAGCAAGAAGGAAAGGTGGAAGTAGATAGACAAAGACGGAAAAGTTTGACCAGACAGGGTGAAAACAAAGAAGCACAGTTTTTGAAAACAATAGGAGAGACTCCGTCAGGACCATAATCCTTCTGGTGATCTAGGCCAGAAGGGTAAATAAAACATTATTCTGAAGGATCTTAATAACATGCATACTGTAGTCAGAGGAGAAGAGGAACAAGCCCTTCATCAACCAGAGTGGAACATTTAGAAAAGGTTTAAGGAAAGATTTCAGCATAGAAATAGACGAGACAGCTGTGGAGGCATCTGGGTGAAATATAGGAGGGAAAGATGAAGAAGTAAAATAATTTTGAGATGTGTTTGGCTAGATGCCAGAAGTCACGAAAAAAGTTTGATTCAATAAGATTTTGACATTTTCTATTGATGAAGGAGTTTTTGGTAAGTTGAAGAAAAAAAATTGCATGATTACGGCAGAAATTAGAGGGCATGAGTTTCAGGAGATGGATGGTTATGGTACCGTCTGTGAGCCGCTTCTCTATCTTGGACAGCATGAGAACCAACAGGTCAAACTAAGGTTGACGAGCTTTAGGATTAAAGAAAGTATGTGGAAGGTATGCCTCCATGCCAGAGACAATGACCTCAGTAATGCACTCTGCACAAAGAGATATGTCTGACATGGAAGCAATAATCCTTCCATGGAAAATCAGAGTAGTACTGTCTTAGGTCCTCCCCCTTAGCTGAGTTGAAATGCCAGAAGCACATCCGCTAAGGTTGGTCCCGAGAGCTGCACCGGAACGATAGGATAGGTTACAGAAATAAGATTGTGATCGGAGGAGACCAATGAAGAAAAATGTTTCACAGAGTAAACAGAAGGGTTAGCAGTTAGGAAAACTTTAATATAATATTATTATGTATGATCATATTACGGGTATCATCCAGAATTTGAAAAACAAATGTGTTCTATCAACAGAATGTTAACATTCGTCATTCTTTTTCCCTTTGTTCTCAAAGCGTGGCTATAGTTCAGCGAATGGTGAAATAAAACAAGAAACATCAAACAAATCTCACTCTGGGCCAACAGTGTCGACCACGTACAAACTGATGACATCTCGGCCGCTGCTACCCAACTTGCTGCATTAGGCTTCTGTTCATATCTGTTTGGAAGAGTAAGAAAATAAATAGTATTAATATAGTTACTAAGGTAAGGGTCTCAATCACTGAAACATGAGCCGAACATATCTATGAATGGGCAAAACAATACTCCAAAAAGGCAAAAGAAATATGCTCGTTAATTTCTTACAGTATTGTTGGTTGAGCTATAAACACAATAGTGTATTCAAAGGACTGTTTATTTGAGTTACAACGGATTATGTCGTGTAACACTTAGGCGGCTAGCACCCACTTGGCGGTACCTAACCTAACCTAACCTTTATCTAACTTTAAAAGAAATAATGATTGGGGACAGCAACGGTTAGCAGATTAATTCAAAACACATAAAAACTCACCAGAAAAATATAGTTTCGTCCACCAAAGTGAATTCCGTGTCAAACTGGAATAATACCGTACTTATTTCACTGCAATATTATCGTGTTGATGGTTTACGGTCTTTTTGCCCACATGTCAGGTCGCCCACAAGTCATTTCACCCAAATCTAGAGTTTGTTTGCCCACACTAAAGTTGGTTCGCCTACAAGTATTATTCAGTACCCAAATCATGTAGTAATAATTATATTAAAACCTAATAAAAACATAAATACATTTAAACTTAAGAAAAATCATGTTAGACTTCTATTTTTAAATAATATACTGTGAGCAATTAAAACTTAAGAAAAACATACAAACATTAAAATGAAAAAAAATATCAGGTCATAATTTTCATTGTGAAAGAAAAACTGAGCAAAATTCATGGAATTAAAATGGTTAGCTAATTACTGGTCTATTAAGATATGAGCAAGCTTTCAAAAGTTGGAATGAGGATCTCTCACCCCTCATGTATTCATCCCAAAGACTGAACAATTTACTTTGCTATTCTTGATACTGTCTCCGTTGGATCCTTCGGAGCTTTCTTTCTGACACCAGAATTCTCATTTTTGTTTAGCCTGTTCATGCCAACTGTGACTTGGCGAAACGTTGCACAACAAAAGAGTGAAAAGTGAAAAAAAGCGAGTTCTTGTGTTCCTCTTTTATACTTACCCTCTTAATATTACAACTATAATCCAATATGGGCGAAATGCCTCCAGCGTGCGGGCGAATTGAATTTGGGCGAAATTACTTTTGGTGCACATGTGTGCGAAATGATCGAATACCGTGTTGATAAATAGGTAATAGCGCGTTTTCGCGACGTTCACCACCCTGGTCCTGTCTAGTCCAGACCGGTGCAGACTGGACTGATGCTCGTGAAAATGCATCAAGACTGGCCCCGTTCCATTCGTCGTTCCTATTGGCTGGGGGATCGAGTGGGCGGTCCTCCGGGCAGAAATCCAAACATTTTTAAAAAGTGCGCGTTTTTACTCAATGGGAAGTCAAGTAGCAGGGATGACTGTGAAAAAATGAATGATGAAATTTCATTTCATTTACCGTTAATAACACTATCTATAGTCGCCACTGCACTAATGTCGCAGGGGGGCATATATTACGAGTTTTAGCATCACTACAGATCACATCACGTGCACAGTACGTAGCTTACATTATCTACATAACACTATAGCTACATGTCTTCAGTGACATATATAAGTCTGTAGTGATGCTAAAATTCGTAATATATGGCGCCTGGTGACATTAGTGCAGTGGCGACTATAGTGTTGTTGACGGTACATTAATTTCCCAAGATGTTGTTTCAGCAAATTGCGAATATTGTAATTTTTCGTGAAATTACTTTAGTCTTATGGTCGGCCATCATGGTGTTTCATGTCTTAACAGCAGCACGAAAAGCTCCTGGTCGTCTTCCCCGCTGACTGTAGTGCGCATGCGCCAGTTCTCCCCACACTAGTCCAACCTGGTCCTGCTCGCTGGCCTGGCCCAGTCTTGCCCGTTCCAATCCGCCTTGCGGAAACAGTGGCCGCCCGGGACTAGTCCAGTCCAGACCGGGCCAGAGCGGTCGCGAAAACGCGCTATAACATTCAAGGGTCTTATGATGGTACTGTAGTCTATCGGCGAATGATTGTTTGTTGTACGTGACATGGCGCATATAGGAGAGCACTCAGCCCTTACATTTTTCTCACCCTCCTGCCCCCATCTCATGAAGACGCACTAGCACCACCACCACCTAGCTGTAATTTATTTAATATTATTTGATATTCTGTTTTCTTCTCTTCTACATCTTCTGTAGTGTATCTGTACTGGCTTGGCTAGGTTTTATACTCGCAAACTGCAGTTTTTTTCCGGATTTGTTGCGTTACAACAGCCCTCGGTCTATTATATCCTACAACACCCAGCCAGGTATTACATGTGACGTCATAATTTTTGGCGGCAATTTTTTTTACCATTGCTGGAACAAGCTGTTACAACACCAACACAGAGAAATCGTGAGATTTGAAAGGCATGACTGTTGTAGATTTTTTGAACATCAGAACAAAGGTGTAGATTGTAGAAGCATAGGTAAGTTTTGCTACTTACTTTGACTGGAACCTTTTCGAGTATTTCTTGTAGCTTATTTGAATGTCAGTAATTTGCAATTTTTTCATTAATATTTATCTCTGTACATCAGAATTTTGAATTATACAGTCACAAGATAATGGAAAAAATTTCATGGAATCTGTGGAAATTATCCACCAAACACCCTCTCATAATTGGTAGAGTGGTAGTTTGTTCCCCCCCCCCCTAGTGAGAGGTATTTTGCGTTCATCATAGGAGGGCGCGTATAGGGATATGTATATATAATTGTAATGGTAATGGGTAATAATTAAGGTAATTTAAGTAAATGATTGGTACTGGGATAGGATAAATTAATATTCCCAGTGGTTAATAAGCATTGCACTTAAATAATTAGCACCTTAATTTGAAGCGCGGTCATTGGCTATCGTCATTAGATTCTAGGCCATAGGGAATAATATACGTGGCTTAGGACCAGGTAGCGGTGGCTCACCGCCCACCTTGGAGAATCAGTACACCCAGACCCTCCGTGAAGATAACATCTCTTACTAATATATACGTGTTTGTATAAAGAAGAGATTATGTACATAATTAACTGTACATAAAGTGTAAACCAATAGGACAGTGTTAAAATACAACACACTGATAATAGCCGTGCGTCATGGATAACAGGGTGTGAAAACCAACCTGACGCGATAACGAAACACTAAGTCTCCAGCCCTCCGCCTCTTGTCATCCACGGGCGGCTCTGATCACGCGCTACCACTGCGGATCACACGACTTGCAGTATTAATGATAACCTACAGCCCATTTCAACCCACTATCCACCGATAAGTATCCTAGTTAGTTAATTAGCTGGGATGATGTGTAGGGAGATAGACATGGGTTTGATTGTTAGGTAAGAGAACCCTCAGATTAAATAAGTTTGTGAAATAAATTCCCACAGAATCTAAGGACTTTTAGAAGTTCATCTAAGGTATAAAAAAATCCTAAGTGTGGAGGCTTTGTTAAAAACATCCCTCACCCCAGATGAATCCCAGCCTTGAACGAGAAAATGTTGAGCTCTGCGCTATCATACCTGATATATCTGCCTATGACTATAAATGTGTATATTTTTGTGTACCTTATGTAGTTAATATAATGTTATTACTATGTGTGGAAGCTCTATAGCCTTTGTTAGAAACATCCCTCACATGCCTTTTTTTCTATACCTGATGGAGAGGGTTGTGGTGAGAAAAGCTTGTAATGTTCTTTTGAGTACCCACATTTGCCAATATTTTTACATTGGCCTCATTATTTGTGTTGATTGGCTGCCTCAGATAATTGCATTGATACATATTTGATTATATATATATATATATATATATATATATATATATATATATATATATATATATATATATATATATATATATATATATATATATATATCTGATAGAAGATTTTAAGTGGTTAAAGGGATACAATAAAGGAGATGTAGGAAAAGTTCTTACGGCTAGTAACCAGGGTAGAACAAGAAGTAACGGATTCAAGCTGGAAAAGCGTAGATGTAAAAAAGAAATAGGGAAAAACTGGTTCACAAATAGAGTGGTAAATGATTGGAGATTGGAATGAACTCAGGAGACAGATAGTTAGTGCGGAGTCATTAGATAGCTTTAAAATGAGGCTAGATAAATTCATGGATGGGGATGAAAGGTGGATGTAGGTAGTGTTAAGTAACAGGAACTACCTCGTGTAGGTCTCACAGCCTCTTGTAGCTTCCTTATTTTCTTATGTTCTTATACATATATATATATTATTTTTTTTACCTTTTTTACATTTTTTTTATAGCATATTCGCCCTTATGTTTTCAGTAAGTAAGGCATCTTATGAAGGAGGTTTGACCACTTCTCTCTTCTTTTGACACGAGCTCCTGGAGGAGTGGAGGAGGTCCCCACCAATTGCACGTATATTCACTAAACGCCCATAATATAAGATAAGATACTTTGATCCTATCCAGACACTTTGCAAGTACCAACTACAAGGTTATTGACTATACAAAGCGCCACCACGCCAGGACGAACTTGGTGCCTATGATATAAAGGAACATATAACTAATAAAGGGAGAATACTTCCAGCGTAAACAAAAAATATCATTATGAGTTTTGCTCTCTTTGTTCAGTATATAAGATTATCATTTTTGTGTTATCTTCTTCCAATTCATTCTCAACATTCTTAATCGAACGAGGGAAAAATTCAATTCACATTATACGTTTGTGATATTCCTTAAAGAAGGTAATCACCAGCTTATAGTATAAACTAGACTTACATACATGCCCGCTCTCCAATATATTACCAGCTTGTGACATACCTCAGCGATGATCAAGAGAACTCTTCTTTAAATAAAAAAAAATCAAATCTCTGTTTATCCATGGAAAGCTGTGTCATATGTTCAACTTCAAGAAAATTAATTTTAACTGTGTGACCAAAGACTCCTGTATACAGTAAGTAGTCTTTGCCTCTTTGGTGTGACCTTGCTTCACGGTGTTGTGATTCAGATTACGTGTGCAGAAATATGAAATTCTCTCTCTCTCTCTCTCTCTCTCTCTCTCTCTCTCTCTCTCTCTCTCTCTCTCTCTCTCTCTCTCTCTCTCTCTCTCTCTCTCTCTCTCTCTCTCTCTCTCTCTGAAATAGCTGAGACATCTTTCATAAAGCAAAAGATTACTAAATCATTTATTGATGTAGTTCATAAATATAATATTAATGGAGCATGAAATATAGTCGTAACTATCAGATTTTTCGTTTACCTCCATGGATCATATGCATGACAACCTCTAGGCCCGTATTATTTGTGCACATGTACGTAGGGCTACTTCATTAACATAATTTCGCTAGACTTCTGCTGTTTACTGACGCAAGTGTGTATTACTTTCATCCATCAACAAACTATAAGATGAGGCAAAGGAGATATGTTTGTGCTCTTAAACAGATATCCCTGTTTTTATATAAGTATTAGCAAACTGATGATTAATCAATCAGTTGTAAAAAATAGTTACATATTTTTTTTTTTAATCACAAAGGACTGGCCAAGGACAAGGACACAACAAAAAGAGATAACACAAAGCCTGCTTAGTTGCCAGTCCCTATAAAGAAGACAGTAAGAGAATAAAGAAAGGGGGATGGGCCAATTTAGTTCGGGAGGTGTCTTGTCACTCTTCTCTTGAAAAGATTTAAGTCGAAGGAAGGTGAAAAAATAGAAACAGGAAGAGAGTTCCAGAGTTTACGAGTGAAAGGGATGAAAGAGTAAAGATACTGATTAACTCTTGCATTAGGAAGATGGACAGAATAGGGATGAGAATGAGTAGAAGGTCGTGTGCAGCGAGGCCGCGGGAGTGGGGGAGGCATGCAGTTAGCAAGTTCAGAAGAACAGTGAGCATGAAAATAACGGTAGAAGATAGCAACATTGTGGCGGTGGTGAAGACAGTCAATCAGAAGGACGGGAGTTGATGAGACGAAAATCTTTTGACTCAACCCTGTTTAGGAGAGCTGTATGAGTGGATCCCCCCCAAACATGTGAGACATACTCCATACATGGGCGGATAAGGCCCCTGTAAAGAGCAAGCAACTGGGAGGGATAAATAAGGACGCAGGCGCCACAGGACACCTAACTTCTTAGAAGCTGTTTTAGCACGAGATGAGATGTGAGATTTCCAGTTCAGATTTTTAGTAAAGGATAGTCCAAGAATGTTCATTGTAGAAGAAGGGGATAGTTGAGTGTCATTGAAGAAGAGGGGATAGTGATCTGGCAGGTTTTGTCGAGTAGATAGGTGAAGAAATTGGGTTTTTGAGGCATTGATCAAAACAAGGTTTGCTTTGCCCTAATCAGAAATTATAAAAAGATCACAAGTTAGGCGCTCGGTGGCATCTCTCCGTGAATTACTTAGTTCCTGTGGAGTTGGACGTCTAATAATCGACGTTGAAAAATGCAGGGTAGAATCATCAGCGTAGGTGTGGATAGGGTTTTGAGTTAGACTTAGAAGATCATTAATGAATAATAGAAAGAGAGTGGGTGATAGGACAGAACCCTGGGGAACACCACTATTGATAGATTTAGGAGAAGAACAATGTCCGTCTACAGTAGCT
Source organism: Chionoecetes opilio (assembly GCA_016584305.1). NCBI lineage: Eukaryota > Metazoa > Arthropoda > Malacostraca > Decapoda > Majidae > Chionoecetes > Chionoecetes opilio. The sequence goes on from JACEEZ010026364.1 coordinate 10,791, forward strand.
GCAATAGAACGGTTTGAAAGGAAACTTAAGATGAAGGTACAGAGAGAAGAATAGAAACCGAATGAGGGTAGTATGGAAATTAAAGATTTATGCCAGACTCTATCAAAAGCTTTTGATATGTCAAGGGCAACAGCAAAAGTTTCACCGAAACCCCTAAAGGAGGATGACCAAGATTCAGTTAGGAAAGCTAGAAGATCGCCAGTAGATCGCCCTTTACGGAAACCGTACTCATGGTCATCCATACAACAGAAACAATGTAGAAAAGATCCTATAACATCAAGTTCAAATATATTTCTCAAAACATTCCTATATTTCTTTGTGACAACAATAACATACTTCGTCAACATCTTGAGGGCCGCGTCGCCCCTGAGGAAGAGTAGAGTGGTAGTAAACACCGTCAACGTAGCTAATAGCACCGCCAGCCACACCTGCAACACATCAGTTCTTTAGTGTCAGCTGTAAAGACTACTCTACACGATCAGTACTCTTGAAACAATATATGAACTAAATTATAGAGCGCAAAATAAGTTCTCTTTTCATAGCCAAATGTTATTACACAAGAACTCATCAGAGGTCACGGCCCAGATGCATATAGCTTTTAGCGGTAACAATTTACTCGTAACTACTAAAAGTAGCTTATAAGTCAACCAGCAACACAAGTAATGCACAAAACTGTAGAGTGCTTACAAGAGCTTAAAAGTGCTGGAAAGTTTACAAGTGGTCCGGAGGACTTGCAAGTCCTTAACAAAACTACTCGTAGTGGTAAGCGTGGCAGCCCCACAACAACAGTGGCAAATGTTTCGTGATCGGAAGGATATCTTCACCGACCTTGATAAAGCTGAGTTGGCAAAGAGGTACCGGCTATATCATGCTGGTATTGTAGCAGCTGGCATTGTATCATAGCTGGTATAGGTGTCAACAATGTACTGAGGCTAGAAATAGAGCTAATCGGGTGTTAGGATTAATTACCAGAAGTGTTAAAAGTAGAAGTGCTGAGGTTATTCTAAAGCGTTATTTGGCTATAGTCAGACCTCACCTAGAATATGTGGTTCAGTTTTGGTCTCCATATTACAGGATGGATATAGACTTGTTAGAATCAGTGCAGAGAAGGATGACCAAAATGATGCAGGCGATGCGTAACTTTAGTTATGAGAAGAGATTGAAGCTATTAAATTTACACTTACTCGAGAGGCGTAGAGTAAGGGGCGATCTGATAGAAGTTTTTAAGTAGTTAAAGGGATACACTAAAGGAGATGTAGGAAAAGTTCTTACGGCTAGTAACCAGGGTAGAACAAGAAGTAACGGATTCAAACTGGAAAAGCGAAGATTTAAAAAGGAAATAGGGAAAAACTGGTTCACAAATAGGGTGGTAAATGATTGGAACGGACTCAGTCGTCAGGTAGTTAGTGCGGAGTCAATCTTTAAAGAAGCTTTAAAAGGAGGCTAGATCATTTCATGGATGGGGTCATGAAAGGTGGATGTAGGTAGTATTAAGTAACAGAAACTACCACGTGTAGGTCTCGTGGCCTCTTGTAGCTCTCTGATTTTCTTATGTTCTTATGCTCTTATGTTCTTAAATACAATTCCACAATGATGCAAAAAAATGTAGGTAAGGTAATATACATCTAATTAACACCTATGCAGTTATTGTAATATGAGTAACATTCACTAAGCATATATTTTGTTTTACATTACCAATAATTATTTTATATAATGTTTTTCATATTTTTGTCATGTACATACATATTTACTTTTATGTTGAGGGGCCACGGAACCTGAAGTGCCCCGGGCCCTCCAAGGTCTAAATCTGGCCCTGCAAAATAGAATATCTAGAAATAATTTAATGTTGAATTTTTACTGTTACTAATTTGACTTGCTATTTGGTCAATAATAGATAATATTGAATTCTTAAGTAATCAAGTGCCGCCACTACAACACAAAACCACCCAAAATCATCCTTAATCTGTGCAAAGGTACAATTTAGAGAGGCTTTAGGTACATATGAAGAGTAGTGTGCGAGTAGAGTAGTGTGGTTTTAGGTTGATTTTGGGATGCTTGTGTGTCCTAGACCTCCAAATACTTACCTATTGTAATGGGACGGTGGACAAGACTGGGGATTCAAGTACGGAGTTAGTAGCCACGGGTTGAAGGGATATCCACTGTCTCCAAGGAGATGGCAAGGTTGTGGCACATGGCTGTGTTCAAATCACAGCTTGAGTCCAGATTCATCCAGCATGCGTGAATAAACCAAGCTACTTTGCCACAATATCTATGATATTGTAAGGAGCATCAAACACTACTTGAACATTGACGCTATGGTAGAGTTTCCTATTTAAGTAGGCATATTCATGTTCTTTTGGAGCAACAATATTGATATTTGTCCCGTCAATCACGCCCACAACTCCAGGAAGCCTTGCAATTGCCATAAACCCCGCCTGCTTCCTTTGAACTTCTAGCCGAGTGTTGGGGTTTAAAGGAACATTTTCTGTGTTGCGGGGACCTCCCGTGGAAGCGTGGAGTTTCCCGCCAGCGGGGCCTCAGTTTGGCGCCGCGTCTCTGTCTTGTAGTCAACAATAAAGCTCTCAAGGATCTCTCGGCTTTCATGACCCTGGGCCACGCTCTAACATGGCGCAGTTTACCTACACGGGTGGCCTAGGGTCCCGAGAGTCCCCTGTGCCGACAATTGGGGGACTGAAAGCGGGAATTGAGGAGCAACGAGACAAAACAGAGCCGGCAGATTCACCTCATGGCACACACACAACACCGCCGCCCTGGACAACACCACCGCCCTGGACAGGACCACCACCTGGGTTTGCACCGCCACCTGTACACTACACACCGATATGGCAACCACAGCCGTCCTTTGGAGGACCAGGTCAGTTACCTACATGCCAGCCGCCGTCGCATCCGCAATGGCCTACACAGCGCACCCCAGCACCGCCTGCGGCCCCAGCGAGGGCCACCATGAGCATGTCTCCGTCGCAGTTCGAGGCATGGGCCCGGAGCGTGAGGTGTTACAGTCAAGGCTGCGGCTGGGCAGCGCCTCTGGCCGCAGGTTACGTTAGGCTGCTGTGTGGTCGTGAGGTTCAGCAGTGCTGGGACGCACTGGTGGACGGGCAGGTCTACCCTATGATGTCGACAGAGGAAGCGATCAGTGTAGTGCGGCGCGTCGTTGTTGGGCCAAAGTGTACAGTGGCTGGCGTAGAGTAGCAGATTTCTTTGAGTGCACCCAGGAGCCTGGGGAAAGTGTGTTCGTATTTGGCCAAGTGTAGAGCCAAAGCGGCGGAGTGCGAGTTTCGTTGCCCCCATTGTGCTGATAATCTCAGTGATTTTATGCTAGCAAAGAAGTTAGTGATGGGGCTGGCCGACCTTCGCATGAAAACCGAGGTTCTGCGTAGCCTGCCCCAGTCACACAATGCAAGTGACGTGATTAAGATTTGTGAGATGTTCGAGTCGGCTGAGAAAACAGCGGCAGCGCACGGTGCGGGCAGGCGTGTGGCGGCAGCGGAGGGGCTTCAGGAGGCCTCTCCCACCGAGGTGGCGGCGGGGGCTAGTCGGATCTCCCAACAGAGAGACGCCTCAGCCATGGCCTCAAATGACAAACGCCCCGCGAAGTGCTGCCGTAACTGTGGCCCTAAGTGCGGAGGGGAGAAAAAGTGTCCAGCCCTCTTCGTCACCTGCCACAACTGCGGGAAGACGGGCCACTTCAAGGGCGTGTGCCGGTCCCAGACACGCAAGGCGCCACCCAGCACCACCGGAGGCGTCACGGTGGGCGGCTCCGGGGGACTGTCAGCCAGCCTGAGGGTAGGTGTGTCGTGCAGTGACTCACCGGGCGCGCTCGAGGTGATGGCGGTGGCTGACACGGGCGCACAGGTGTGCGTCGCGGGGTGCCACCTCATGGATGCTCTTGGCCTGTCCCCGAAGACGCTCCAGTGCCCCATCGCCAACATCAGTCACCTCGCCGGGGGCCGTATCAACGTCCTGGGCAGCAAGACGTGTGAGTTCACGCTGGGACACGTATCAGCCAAGGCAGTCCTGCACTTTGCTGAGGGTGTACGTCAGCTGTATTTGTCACTGCAGGTGTGCAAGGACCTCAGCCTTGTGCCCCCAAACTTTCCCAACATGTTGCCAACAGTGGGTGGTGTGACCGAGGAAGACACACCAGAACCCCCAGCCCGCCCCACCGTGTCCCCGTACGACCTGACAGAAGAGAACGTGGACCGCCTGGAAAAGTGATTTCTGGGGCACTTTGGGCGCACTGCGTTTGCTGTAGACCGCTCGCCGCTACCAGAGATGAGCGGGCCTCCCCACCATATTCACCTGCGGCCCGACGAGCAATCCTACGCAGTTCATGCCCCCGCCACGATCCCTCACCACTTCTACGACGAAGTACGCAGGCAGCTTGATGAGGACGTGCGGAGGGGCATCATCGAGCCTGTTCCGGTGGGGGAGCCGACGGAGTGGTGCTCGCGCATGGTTGTGGTGCCCAAAAAGGACAGGCGGCCACGCAGGACTGTGGACTACCAGCGGCTCAACAAGGCGTGCCGCCGTGAGACCCACCACACCCGCCCGCCCTACGACATGATTACCAGCGTGCCGAAACACACATTCAAGACTGTGACAGACGCATACTCGGGGTACCACCAGATCGCCCTCGACAAGGAGAGCAGCAGACTCACCACGTTCATAACTCCGTGGGGGCGATACCGCTACCTGCGCACCCCGATGGGTCACTGTGCCTCACAGGACTCCTTCACCAAGTGCTTCGACGACGTGATCACAGATGTTCCGAGGAAGCTGAAGTGCGTTGACGACACATTGCTGCATGACCACACCATCGCCGAAGCCTTCTGGCACACGTATGATTTCCTGCAGACATGTGCAGAGAACGGGATCACGCTAAGGCAGGACAAATTCCACTTCTGCAGGAGGAGTGTGACCTTCGCGGGCTATCTGCTGGGCTGGGAGGACTATCAGCCGAGTCAGGACCTCCTTAGCAGCATCACGGAATTCCAGAGCCGGCCAAGCCCTCCCTCACAGACGTCCGATCCTGGTTCGGCTTGTTAAATCAGGTAGCCCCTTTCCTGACCACAGCCCCCCTGATGGAGCCGTTCAGGGAGCTTCTCAAGCGGCCGTCCGGAAAGGTGGTGTACAGGGACAACCAGCTGCAGGCCTTATTTGAGGCGACGAGAGAGGCCATAGGCAAGCTAGCAAGTAAGGGCCTCAGGTACTATGACGTCACACGGCCCACCGCAGTCTTTACGGACTACAGTCGCCTCGGCATCAGCTTCTTGGTCATACTTCAGCAGTACTGTGAGTGCGTGTCACAGGAGTCACCCCTGTGTTGCAATGGCGGGTGGAAACCGGCCTTGTGTAGCAGCCGCCACCTAACGGCGGCGGAAAAGAACTACTCAACGCTGGAAGGAGAAGCTCTCGCAATCGCTTGGTGCATGAAAAAGGCGCGCTTCTTCCTCCTGGGCTGCATGAACCTCACCTTCGTCACCGACCACCGGGCGCTCACCAAGATTTTCAAGGATAAGGAGCTGAAAGACATCAGCAACCCACGCATACTAAACCTCAAGGAGAAAACGCTGATGTACACGTTCCGCGTGAAGTACCTGAAGGGCAAGGCCAATTGTGCGGCAGACACTCTCTCCAAGTACCCGCTGCTGCATAGCGAGCCGGACGAGACAGACCTAGCTGAAGAGGAGGAGATGTGTGCCTTCGTCGCTGCAGCTACAGCGTGCGCCCTGGAGGGCGATGACGGGACCATCGTGGACTTCGACAGAGTTCAAGAGGAGGCTTGCAGGGACGACGACTACCGACTGTTGCATGAGCGAGTATCTGCAGGGGATTGGGCGGACCGCAAGGACGCAGAGCCTCTCGCTCTTCGCCCTTTCTACAGAATGAGGCGCAACCTATCGTGCCAGGGCTAAGTTGCCACATACTCCAGTGACGAGGGGCACTTGCGGTTGGTGATTCCGGCGTCCCTCCATCGTGCAGTGCTCGATAACCTCCATGCAGGGCACCAGGGGAGGGACTCCATGCTCCGCAGGGCCAGACAGTCGGTGTACTGGCCGGGCATTGACGCTGAGGTAGAGCAGCGGCAGCGTCACTGTCAACTGTGCGAGAACACGGCCCCCTCCCATCCCGCCGAGACTCTCCTGCCCACGCCAGCACCTGAGCACCCTTTCCAGCAGGCCGCGGCGGACCTATTCCAGCTCAACGATAACACTTACCTCGCCTTGCCGACTGACTGGCTGGCTGGAGGTAGAGCACTTGCCCGGCGGGTCCTCCAGCACTAGGCTAATACCCGCGTTTAGAAGATGGTTCAGGAGATTCAACATCCCTGAAGTGCTGTCGTGCGGTGGCGGCACCAGCCTGGTGAGCCAGGAGGCAAAAACGTTCTTCACCGCCTGGCACGTAACGCTGCGGGTGTCGTCCTCACACTTCCCACAGTCTAACGGGCGAACAGAGGCTGCAGTGAAGTCGGCCAAGAGAATCCTCGGGGGCAACATCTCGCCAGGTGGCTCGCTCGACTCCGACGCGGCAGCGAAGGCCTTCCTGCAGTACCTCAACACGCCACTGCAGAGCACGGATGCGTCCCCTGCCCAGCTGCTGATGGGACGGCAGCTGAGGGATTCCGTGCCCGCTGCGAGAAGGCACTACAGCGTCAGTGACAAATGGGAGAGGATGCTGCGGGGCAGAGAGCGGGCCGTGGCGCTCACAGGAGATTTAGCGGCGGAGAGGTGGAACCAGACTGCCAACGATTTGCGTCCACTCGCCCTCAGTCAGTGGGTCCGGGTGCAGAACCAGGAAACGGGGCGATGGGACCGCTCAGACGTCATCGTAGACACGTCTGGCCCGAGGCAGTACTTGGTGAGACTGGATGGCAGCGGCAGAATCTCCCATCGCAGCCAGCGCCACCTCCACCCCGCTCCCGCAATGCCCGACAACCCGGCGCCTGACCCTGCCAGCAGGAGGGCCCATCCCCGACAGGACATCAGCGACATGCCCCAGCAGGGCGGGCCGCAGCGCGCCAGGAAAGGCCCCTCATACCTACAGGATTATGTGCCCTAAGTGTCATATTGTTTTCCACTCCTAAGCAGTCCAATTATTCCTATTCATTTGTAAGATTGCAACAGTGTTTTATGTGTCACTAGCCGCAAAGCCGCCCTTCGGGCGGTCTTTTTGGCTAGCTCCTGCGGAGGACTTCGCACCACCTGTGTTTGGTGGGCCTTCGCCCACCAAACACAGACTCTCCAGATAGCCCCTTCTAACTTTCCTGAAATGTATGTATTCCCCCCACCCATTCACTCACCCATTACCCATCACCCCCCACCCATTCACTCACCCATTACCCATCACCACACATCCATTCACTCACCCATCACCCATCACCACACACCCATTCACTCACCCATTACCCATCACCCCCCACCTATTCCCTCACCCATCACCCATCACCCCCCCCCCCCATTCACTGACCCATCACCCCACACCCATTACCCATTCACTCACCTATTACCCATCACCCTACATCAAGGTTTCCTCAATTCTCGCAACCCACTTTTTTTTCTTCACAGTTCTCGCTAATAAGCTGCTAAAAAAAAAAAAAAAGTAATCGGATCATCCTATAAGTGGGCTTAAAACCTTCCCCTGGTCAACCTGATTCCAAAACTGTGACATATGATGGGATTCCGCCATAGGGGGCGGCACCTATCGCGGACAGACAGACAGACACACACACACACACACACACACACACACACACACACACACACACACACACACACACACACACACACACACACACACTTTCGCTTATATTATTATAGATCTCAAGGGGGGTTTGTTGCAATGGAGTTTGTGTTGGGGTTTAAAGGAACATTTTCTGTGTTGCGGGGACCTCCCGTGGAAGCGTGGAGTTTCCCGCCAGCGGGGCCTCAGTTTGGCGCCGCGTCTCTGTCTTGTAGTCAACAATAAAGCTCTCAAGGATCTCTCGGCTTACATGACCCTGGGCCACGCTCTAACACCGGTAAGTGGAAATCTCACAAACTGGTGAAAAATGTGTGGCTCTGTCAGTACATTGAGAGTTTGCCTGATCACACGGCTGATGGTCGGCTGCAAAACTCCAAAATGATCCCCACTGTATAATTGCATATTTCCAGTTGCTGAATAATGGAGAGTAATAACCACTTTTAGTTCAGGAGGGAATGCTTGGTTTCTACAAATTTAGATTTGTATAGCTTATCTTATTTGTCTGTCACTGCTACAATACCAGCATATAATAATAATAATAATTTTATTCTCACCCGGAGGCATACAGACAAAACAAAGCAACAAGAACAATCCAAGGAGTTAACTTAAGTACTAGAGCAAAAACAAAAACAAGAACATAGTATAGGCACATTAGGGGACATAGTATCAAAGTACGTACATAGAATAAACATACATGGACACCAATGCTACCCCACATTCTGCACAAACAGCAGACCTAGCCACCGCTGTTGTATAGATCCACCCACATACATAGGCCGAGCTCTGCCTGACAGAGGTGATTATGGAGTTCGTAGAGAGCTCCACCCTACTCCTTAAGCTGAACACGGAGTGTCGACGGATCACATCCAGATTGTTCACCCCGTTCCTAGCGAAAGCCAGGGACGAGCTGCTCCACCTGGGCAGCCCCAGAAGCCTCTTAAGGATGTCATTGTGACAGACCTTAAGGCAGTTCAGAGTGGCCACCTTGAACCGTGAGCACAGCGAGTTGCAGTATATAGAGTATATAGCCGGTACCTCTTTGCCAACTCAGCCTCATCAAGGTCGGTGAAGATATCCTTCCGATCACGAAACACTTGCCACTGTTGTTGTAGGGCTGCCATGTTTGAAACAATTTTCATGGCTTCATCTGGACATTCTGTTTGTTCTCACCCCACTTTGGAGTGAGTAGTTTGCTCGTTTGGGGTTGTGTCATCGTACTTGCTACGTGATGCTACCTTTTCTTGTTTGGTGTTAAGCGCTGTGCTTGTCTTTGACGTGACTCTACTACCTATCTGTCTCGGTGTTGTGTGTATGTCAGAGACTTGATGGTTATGGGCTATTTCTGCCTTTTTCTTCTGCATATCAGTAGACTTTGATCGCTCTGCCACGTTATTCTGAATGTTGGATTCACAATTTGTGTATTACGTTGCCATGAGGCACTTTTAGTTGTTTTCTTTGTTCGTTTTTCTTTTGTAATTTCCCCAATTTCATGTATTATTGTGTATAGTTTTCAAGTCTTGTTGTTTTTGCTGTTATTGTTGTTGTTGTTGTTGTTGCTGTATCCCACCGCACTCGTTGCTTTGTGTCCAGGAACTGTGATATACGAGTATGCAGTACTGTGTCATGTAAAATAAGTACTGTTTGTAGTCTATTGATCTACAATGTGACAGAGTATGTCCTGGGACTTTGCAAAAGTAACAAAAATACCTATTATTTGGGTATTTTGTAACTATTATTCCTTTGATACTGCCGCTTTACCTGATACGGTGCAAGTGTGTAAATGCCTTTGATGTTTGAAGAATTTCGTCGAAGCCAGCACCCCGGGAGGCGGGTTACAAACCCCCGGCTAACACCCGGTGTCGTGTGGGCAAGTGTCTGTTTATGAGGGAATGTCTGTTTACTAACTAAAGCAAAGAAAACGGGAGTTAAGGGGAGTAATTACTAATTTTGACTTGATCAACAAAGGCATGTCCAGGCGTACTACGACGACAAACCCGTCTTTATTTATCATTAAAGGGGGAGGGGGGGGGCACGAAGTGGAACACTCGCCGACGTCGGCGAGAATTCCTATCGGCGACAGTTATAGGTATGGTTTTGAGCATATATGATATATGAGGCATTCAATTTCGTACAGAAATGTCCTCTGAGCAGGAGATGGGGGTATATACGGGTGGTTAAGACATTTCTGTACGAAATTGAATGCCTCATATATCATATATGCTCAAAACCATACCTATAACTGTCGCCGATAGGAATTCTCGCCGACGTCGGCGAGTGTTCCACTTCGTGCCCCCCCCCTCCCCCTTTAATGATAAATAAAGACGGGTTTGTCGTCGTAGTACGCCTGGACATGCCTTTGTTGATCAAGTCAAAATTAGTAATTACTCCCCTTAACTCCCGTTTTCTTTGCTTTTGTTAGTAAACAGACATTCCCTCATAAACAGATACTTGCCCACACGACACCGGTACCCATTCACTGCTGGGTGGACAGGGGCTCGGGTTTTAAGGAAACAGCACAACTGTTTCCGCTCCGCCCGGGGATCGAACCCGGAACGTCTCGGCCTCAATGTTCAACGTTACGCTAGCGATTCCCTTGTTGGCTATCAGCGTATCTATCCTATTTATTAATTGATTCACATCGATTGTGTTTGATTCTCCGGAAAATTTTGTTACATCTGTGACGGAGGTGATGATTTCGTGTCTCACTACTTGTTCATTATTTGCACTAGCAATTTTTGTGATTTAAAGAGATTCTACGAAAATGTCGGGTTACTATGGGACTTTTCCTAACCTGTGTCCTTCGAATACGTGAGGTTGGTGACATTCACAAGAAAAATTTCATGTACTACCTTGTTTAGCGGCGTGGTGGTAGAGAGACCAGAGAAGTACCTGGAACTGTCACCGATAGGAATTCCCGCCGACGTCGGCGGGTGTTCCAATTTTTTTACTGTCTGGTGATGCGTTGCGTCTAGTAGCAATTCCTTTTTCTTTCTTTTTTCTTGTGTGTGTGTGCTGTCTTCTTTCTTATTTCTTGTTAGTGTGCGCGGTCTTCTTTATTCTTTCTTGTGAGTGTGCGAGCTGAGTGACTGAATCACTGAGTGCAGTGCTGCGGTCTTGAGCCACGAGGTAATGTTTGTGTTGCGAGTAGTGACGCGTGATCTTGGCTGGCCTGTGACACCAGTGACCAGATTCAGAGAGGCTTACTTCCGGTCTGCACGACCTAGCGACTTTCAACAGCTGTTCTGGGCAACTTTTGGCATTCTGCAGACGTACTTAAAGACGTTAAGCTGTCAAAACAAAGCGACCACGGCAGGGGTGGCGTAGAGCACGCAATATACATAAAAATACTCATAAATTGAGTATATATGATGTTTTCTGACTCAAGAACTGAACAGGGCAAGTATACAAATGAAATTAGGCCTTAAACCTATCTCCTACCCTCGTGGTGAGTTTATAATGGGGTGATGAGCCGAGTGGTGAACGGCGGCACCTCACCGAGACCCTGACCGAGACCACCTCGCCTCACCACCCCGGCGGGTGTCTGCCACCAACCGCCACGCATCAGACTGAAGGTATAATGGCTCCCTTTTCCTTAATAAAACCCCAAGCCCTTGTCCATCCAGCCGTGATGGGTATCGGGTGTTAGCCGGGGTTTGTGACCCGCCTCCCGGGGTGGTTGCTTCCCCCAAATGGCAGGAAGACCAGTTACGAATAGAGAGATTATCAAGCGGAATAGATCACCCATAGTGACACCGTAGCGCCACTGCCATATCTCGTACCAGAATCCCCGCAACTTCCGGGTTGTACAAATAGAGGAAGTTAGTTAAGCTAAACACCGTGCCCTTTAACTCTTTCTGAATGTCTGCCCTGGGTTTCTTCTTGAGAGGGTTAGTCCACTTCAAAGCCGTGCTCCGCCCACTATATCATGACGTAAACGGGATATGAGACCGAGGGGTTGGCCGGGGTCACGGGGTCAGTTATCACCTGAACACTAGCTGAGACTGTCACTGCTCTCCGCCGCCGTAGTAACCCGAGCTGTGATATCCCAAGGGAGAGAACCACACTTCTTATCTCTAAACTCCTTTCATTCTCTCTCTCTCTCTCTCTCTCTCTCTCTCTCTCTCTCTCTCTCTCTCTCTCTCTCTCTCTCTCTCTCTCTCTCTCTCTCTCTCTCTCTCTCTCTCTCTCTCTCATCCACACCCCCACCCACCCACACCCACCCACGCCTCCGTACAGCAATATATTCCGTTGAGCAATATATTCTTGATCACTTATGAGCGGCTTTACTCCTCGCTTAATAGCCATGTTTTCTACTGGCAAGGCATTAAGCCTAAGATGGCAGGAATTTCCAAACAATATTATTGTAAAAATATAACTTAGACCTGCCGCCCTCTTACCAACAAAGTGTATGGTTTGATAAATCCAGTCATGTCGGAGGAAACTTCAGGGTGGGCATACGCTATGTTGGAATGATCGATGTAAAGAGCTGGCGTGAAGTCCACCGCCTGCCACCGCCGCCACGTCACTGAGAACAGCGTGCCGCCCAGGTCCACCTCCTGAGAGAGCCGACCAATAGAAAACTTAATTTAAATAACAAAAATATTCAGTGCAGGTTCAGGATGTTCGGCCTGGCTCTATTTAGGCGTTTCCTCTATTTATTTTTATTTATATTTAGGTTTCCTCTGTATAGGAAATAACTATGGGATAGCTGATATTATGTTTCAAAATCAGAAAATTAAAAAAATACATAGGTCGTCACAAAAGATTTGGTTGTCTGTAGATGTCCGCTTATTTATAATTTAATTCATTACCTAGAAAATATATAACTGTTTTCCTTAGACTTAAAATATAAAGGTAAATACACACGTATGTAAAAATTCCACGAAGTAGGCAGCAGAAATTAAAGTTACTAACGACGGAGCTATTCCATGCATTATGTTTATTTGACCTAAGTGACGAGGAGTACATTTACTTTGTCTCATACAAGAACGTCTGTGATTTGCAAGTTTTTAAACTTTATCCTTATCAAGCTCCTCCGCCTGTCACGTGAAAAGGAAAAAAAAACTACTTACGTTTCTCTGCAGCTGGCCAATTAACCCCGTCCAGGACCCATTGTCCAGCACTTGTCCGTAATGCTCGGCGCGGGAGTCTACAAATTCCACGCTGAAATATGTGGCATGGTATATATATATATATATATATATATATATATATATATATATATATATATATATATATATATATATATATATATATATATATATATATATATATATATATATATATTATATATATATATATATATATATATATATATATACATATATATATACAAAGACTACTGTATATTGAACTTATTTATGGGGCTCCGCGCCAACCCGCCCATGACCAGTGGAGGCTGATCAGCAAGGTAAACAAGTGTTCCATGAATACAGTAGACTATGGTTTATCAATATAAATTATATACTGTTATCTTCGTAAATGTTTGTTCTATAATATTATCAAATAAAAAGCAGTAAAACACACTAAAGAAATGCCATTATGAGACTCTGAAGAAATATGCATGAACTTAATATTCACTTGAACTCTTCGCCATTTAATATTTTGCGAGACAACTTAAGTTGGTCAAGGGCAGCTTAAAGTTTGACGGAGCCTAACTACATCAATCTGGGTTCTCTTTTGGAGGAACCTAGGTTAGCTTGGTTAATATAATTGGAACATGTAATAGGTTATATGCCACGATAATATTACACAACTTGTATGAAATTTGTGATGTTTATGGAGCTTGATGAAACTTTAGGTGCTAACTCTTCTTCATGAAATTGTTGATGTGATTACATGGGAGCAGAAAGGCGCTAGATGATCTGCCATGGGGGTATGAATTAGCAACTCACCAGAAACCGAGCTGTTCACCCAGAAGACGGATCAACGTTACGGTGGGGCCGCTGTAGTGCACGTGTGGCGAGGAACCCGTCACCTCCGTCATGATAGGGTACTGTAAATAAAGACAACATATTAAGTATGTGTAGTCTATAGTCTGCGTATACCTTACTCGGAGGGAGAATGTGTAGTCTAAATATTTATGTCTGCATGCTTGTCTCTTTCAAATACTCCTCAGCAATATTGTCCATGGACAGTACTGTACTTTAAAGCTACTAGCGTACATTGCCCTTGGTATACTGTCATTTATGTCAAGGAGTGAATATGCTACACGCGGTACACAATAGTGACAACACACACTATACGTACAGCCTCTCATGGGATGGGCTATAACTAAAATCTAGACTCAAGTAACTTTTACTTGGCAAGCTCGGGAGTACGATATCATCTTGCATTCAAGTCTCTTACACGATTTTCACCTGAACACAGACTCTCTCTCTCTCTCTCTCTCTCTCTCTCTCTCTCTCTCTCTCTCTCTCTCTCTCTCTCTCTCTCTCTCTCTCTCTCTCTCTCTCTCTCTCTCTTTTTTTCCATGCCAATAAACTATTTTTTTCTTTTTTTTTTACATCGCAAAGGACTGGACAAGGGCACAACAAAAAGAGGTAGCACAAAAAGGTAAAAGCCCGCTTAGTTGCCAGTCCCTATAAAGTTGACAGTACACACTAAGAAAAAAAGGTACAACTTTGCACCTTTAAGGGTGCAAAATGATGTCACACATTTTGAACCTTTAAGGGTGCAAAGTTGCACCTTAACACTAGGGTGCAACTTTTGCACCTTATGGTAGGGTGCAACTTTGTACCTTTAAAGGTGCAAATATGCACCTTTAGAGGGGCAAGTATGAGTAAAATATCTACCTTTAGAGGTGCAACTTTGCACCCTTATGGGTGCAAAACATGCACCTTTAGAGGTGCAACTGTGCACCCTGATGGGTGCAAAATATGCACCTTTAGAGGTGCAACTTTGCACCTTTATGGGTGCAAAGTTGCACCTCTAAAGGTGCAGGTTTTGCACCCATGAGGGTGAAAAATGATGTCACACCTTGTGCTGGTGGTAATTAGCACATTTGTGTAGATTAGCATTAAGGACTTTATAATGAAATGAATAGGTTAAAACCTAATTGGTAACTGAAGTGTAATGGCGTCTCCCGCGGGCTCTCTGTGTTACCCGCTTCAGTGTACCGGGACGACTCGCTGAGAGGAGTCGCTGTGTCTCACTAGGTTAAGGATTCATTAAACGCACCAAGTTACAGCGTTGTGTCCTTCCACCTGATTGCAACTGCATATAGGGATGGCCTAGTGGGACCCGGTATATTCTGGTGGCAGCCAAGAAGAGCCTACGACTCTCCGAAGTGGGCTTAATAGGGAAAGACTGAAACAGCCGGCGTGTCCAGTCGCGCGGGAAAACCCACCCACCTTGTCCTCGCTGCTTGAAAGGTTTATGCTTACAGTGTTGGTGTGGTTTAGAGACAGTGAGCAGTGACCAGCTGTTGTCTTCTGCCTCGTATAAGCTGTTTTTTATGGACGGTAAAGGACTTTGTCATGCCGAGCAGTGGGAAGTGAGAAATGGCGGGAAGACAGTGTGTGTAAGCTGTTGAGTGTCTTCGCTGTGATCTCTGCGCGTCTACACGTGGATTTATTCATCTACGCCATCTCCTATCTTCAAGTGATATCTACAAGTGGATTGCTTCTCTACACGTCTACAAGTGGATTATTTCTCTACGCGTATCTACAAGTGGATTATTCATCACCGCCATCTTAGACGCAAGTGGATGTTTCGAGCCCTTGGCTTCATAAGGCCTCTCACTCCAGGACTGCATCGCCACAAAGAGTATCTCACTGCCAGCTAAGTACCGGCGCTAATGTAAGTACTTTTCCCAGTTTTATAAACAGTAGGAAGTGGTAGAAGTGACTAGTGAAAAATTTTCCTTCCTTTGTGATCCTATGTGATCTAGGGGAGCCAGGGTCTGTGCGCGCCATAAGGGGTGACGTCAGAGCAATCTTGCTCTGTAATTCGTTGCTTCAAGTGACGTCACCGCGTATTGAGACGATGAGTGGCTAGAAAATACGTCACAGGTTTCCTTGAGTTTTACTGGCTCCGGCATCTATGTCCTTCGCGGGCATTTGAAAGCGTCGCGCTCTGAGTGGCGGAGAGAGGCGAAGAAAAGTGGAAAGAGTTGCCACATCTCGCCAAGGTGTTGAATGGTGTGAAATGTTGCCAGACTCGTAAGGGTACGGAAAAGTGTTGCAAATAGTGTTGTCATATAGTTATTAATACACATTGTAACACAAATAATTTTGTGCAGTGTTACGCAAACAACATAAACAAGAATTATTAAATAACAGTGGTATAGTTACGAGAGTGTTCTTGTGAGTAAGAGTACAAGTTGAAAAGTGTAAAAAGTGGTAATAATTTCTGCTACTTATAGTTTTTTTGGCTCAGTGAGCCCTGAAAAAAAAAAATCGTTTTCAGTGTGAGGGGTACATTTTTGTTCAATTTCTAAGTTTTGGTTCAGTTTACCCTGACAACTCATAACGTAGTGTTTTCTTCACACAGGTTTTCTGTGATGGGAGGAGGGTAACTCTTCTAGTTATAATCTGTGGTTGTTATTGTTTCATGAAAAGTTGTAGTCAAGTAAAGTTGTAGTCAAGTAAGTTGTAACTGGTGTTGTCAGTTGGTGTGGGTGGACTTCAGGGTAGTTCTGGAGTCAGTTATGCTCGTTTTAGTAGCAAATGTCTTTGCGTGGTGGGACCTTTTACTCTTTATATATGTCCTCGCTAGAACAAGTCGAACCTAGTGTGGTATCAACACAGCCTCATACCACCATTTCTACTACTACTGCTACTACTACTGATCCTGACATTACACCTACCACACCTACTTTAGCCAATATGTCTTCTCCAAATTTTCCAACCATTAAACTTTTACACCAAGAGTCTTCCATCAGTAGATTTTCAGGGGAGGAAGAGACACGTTCAGCTCTGTCATTTATTCAGCAATGTGAGGATATCATGCAGAACAGTAATGTTGCTTCAGGAAATGAAAAGATTTCTTTTATTAGGTCTCAATTGAAGCCGGGATCTCTAGTTAGTGACATGATGAGTGCTTCAGGCCTTGATGGAAAGACGCTGAACTACGAGTATGATGTATTTCGGAGGAACTTTTTGAGGATATTTGGGGTGGCACAACATAATGACTCCTTGCAGTGGTCATTTACATATGCTGAAACATTGACCACACAGTTGGGTAGTGCTGGCAGGTTGAGAGGTCAGGCACGTGCTGCTAATATTGCTTCAGAAGCAATGGAAGCTTTAAATCTAGCTTCATGGTTGTTTGAAAGTGGCCAGCTGTCAGTAGAGAGATTTAAACTGATTCTAGAATTTCAGTATTATATCACCTATTTGACTCCACAAGAGCGTCATATCGCTTCATCTCTTGATTTTAAGCCAGGTGATAACCTAGAATTTTCTACTAAAATCACTAAGAGGCTACGTGAGATGCCTAAAAATTCATTTTCACAATCTGAGTCCGTAGCGCCGGTGTCAAGGGAAGCTCAAATTCATTCATCCATACCTCCTCCTCCACCACCCCTTCCACCTCCAGTGTTTTCTACTCGCGCACCCAAGCAGTGTTACTATTGTGGAAAGCCAGGTCATACTGATAATTACTGCTATCAGAAAAAGAAGGAGACGAAATCTGCTCAGAAAAGTAGCAATATGCAGGTTGCTCAGCAAAGACAATACTTGCCTCCTAGGCCTCCGCCAGCTCGTTTTGCATCTCTTGCACGACCACAACAGCCTCGTATGCAATTTCGCCCTCCGCCGAAATATTGTGTAATTCACGAGCGTGGAAACCATTCAACAGAGGAATGCTGGTTGGTTCTGAGGTTGAAGGCGACTCAGACGATAGCAGTTGGTAATGGTAATGGGTATGGATATCAGCAGTCGGGGGAAGATTCGCGCAGGGTTCAAAGAAACCCAGATTAGTTTCAGACACAAAGTCACAGACACAGCTTTTCATAGTCCCTTCTATTATTGCTGCTTGTCTTTCTATGATGACAATTCAGTGTTTCACTCGAGACAGTTCTATTACTCTTGGAGTGGACACAGGTGCTTCATGTAATATTCTCAGTGAGTGTGCTTATGTAAATTTAAACAAATGATATAATTTTCCCTTGTTACCCTCTACAGCCACTCTACAAAGTGTTCAAGGTTTCACACTAGAGGTGATGGGCACTGTGACCCTTCCTCTATGCCTTGCTCCTAATTCTAAAGTCTTAAACATAGTTTATAGTAACACCAAGTTTTGTTTTAAAATGTGACGGTCTTTTGGGTCTAGAATCACTTGCAACTCATCACATTGATGTAATTCCACAGCACCAAGCAATTTCATTAAATGGCGTTCTCTTCCCCGCAATGACAAGTCCAGCCCCATTGCTTAATAACCCTCTGATTTTTCCAAACAGTGACCAGCAAGCCGCTTCTGCTAGTATAGGCCCTGACTGCTTTACTAGTGGGGAAACGAAACGTTCAGTTCCCCCTGCAGGTTTGGTGGTGTCCGCTGTTGTCATGGGAGACCAATATATTGGCTCCTCATGCTCTGTTCGACTTGCGGTGAGAGTCCAAGAGGCTCCTGTCGCCAGTTATTTGGTGTCTATACCTGACACTATCCGTTTAAGTCGCTTAGCGCTTGAGGGAACGCTTTCAGCGGTAAGCGATGATCACATAAGCGACGCAGTTGTCACAAATGTTACAGGGTCCCCTATAACTCTGAAAAATGGTGTTTTGTTATGCAGCTTTGAGAGACAAAATAGTTTGACCTTGATGGATCCTTCACACGTTCTTGCAGCAGTCTCTACGAAGACGAATGTTAGTGAGGACCGGGCAGACATAGTCCAGCAGCTAACACCTTACGTACAGGTATTGGATTTTCCTGAGGCTAAGCCTGAGCTTCTCGCTTTGCTCGCGACACACAGGCCTGCTCTTGCCTTACCTGGGGAACCCTTAGGAGTAACAGACAAAATCACACATAACATTGTGCTCACACCTGATGCACAGCCTTCGTATGTACCTTCTTATCGTATGCCTCATAGCCAAAGAGCTGTGGTACAGGGCATGATAACGGACATGTTGGATGAAGGAATAATACAGGAGTCTTATTCTCCTTGGAACTCACCTTTGTTATTGGTGAAGAAAAGTGATGGTACTTACCGGCCTGTGTTAGATTTCAGGAAAGTTAACAATTTAACTGTACCGGATCACTATCCACTCCCTGTTTTGAGAGACCTTTTGCAGTCTATAGGGAAGGATAATACAGTTTTACCAGTTTGGACCTCAAGTCTGGTTTCTGGCAGATTCCGTTAGAAGAGAAATCTCGGGAAATAACTGCCTTCTCAACAAATAATGCTCATTATGAATGGCTGAGATGTCCTATGGGTTTGAGGAACTCACCTCTTACATGCCAACGTCTAGTAAACAACTTGTTTCACGGCATCATAGGTGATGGCTTGTTCGTCTACATGGACGACCTCATACTTTTCTCCAAAGACGTATCCAGTCACTTTGAGAAACTTGCCCTTGTGTTTCAGAAACTTACTGAGGCTGGCCTTAAACTTAACGTGCGCAAATGCAGTTTTCTCAAGTCAAGTATTGACTTTTTAGGCCATGCTGTCGACAAGGATGGAATCCACACGTTGGATTGTAAAATCAAAGCCGTCAAGAATTTCCCAACCCCTACCACCACTGAAAAGGTACGGTCTTTCCTTGGGTTGTCGGGTTACTATCGTGCCTTTGTGAAGAGCTATGCTTCGATTGCTAGTCCTCTGACACGACTCTTGAAAAAGGACGTTCCTTTCGCTTGGAATGGTCCCCAACAACAAAGTTTTGATACTTTGAAACAGGCACTTACACATGCGCCAATTCTTACATTTCCTGACTACCATATGCCTTTCACTCTTGTGACAGATGCTTCGGCACTAGGCGTGGGAGCGGTTTTGATGCAAACAGTTGAAGGGAAACGCCCTCATGTTGTTGCATATGCCAGTAGAGTGCTTAATGATGTAGAGTCACGGTACTCAGTAACTCACCTTGAAGCTCTAGCTGTGGTGTGGGCTCTTAAGCACTTTAAGGAAATTATCTATGGTTATCCCATTACAGTTAACACGGATCACACTGCAGTGCTGAATCTCTTTAAAGGGAAAAACCTTTGTGGCCGTGTGGCCCGGTGGTTCATCACCATTCAGGAATTTGATCCTACTATCAAATATTTACCTGGTAATAAAAATCATGTTGCAGACGCACTTTCATGCAACATTCCAGTAGCAGTGGTCTCAGACACTTCAAATTTCTCTCTACAAGACTTATCGAATGCTCAACGCCAAGACCCTGTGTGGTCAAAAGTGATTTATGCACTAGAGTCTGGAGATGAATCTTTATTGCCTAAATTGTCAGTTCCACTTTTACAGTTTTCAATAGTTGAGGAAGTTCTTTGTCGTAAGGTCACTATGGACGAGAACACGGTTACTCAACTAGTTATTCCTACCAGTCTAGTGGAAACTGCTTTAAAGCTCATTCACGACATGCCTCAGGCAGGACATCCAGGTCGAGACAGAACCTTGTCCGCTGCACGTCGTAAGTTTTATTGGCCTACCATGCGCATCGATGCAGAGAAACATGTAACCAATTGTCGTTCATGTGCACAAACCAAGGGTAATACGAGAACTGCTCCTATCCTTGAATATCCTTTAACTGAGTCGTCCTTTGACACCGTAGGCATCGACTTATTGCAGCTTCCTCGATGTCATCAAGGGTCACCATATGTACTAGTATGTGTAGATCACTTCACACGTTTTGTGATTCTAGTCCCCTTGCCTAACAAGTCTGCTATAACTGTTGCTCATGCTCTAGTTTCAAATTCAATTTGTCCCTATACAACTCCTAGAGTGCTGATTTCAGATAATGGCCCTGAATTTGCTAATCAAATTCTTCATAACATCTGTGAACATCTGTGAGCAGTTCAAGATTAAGCAACCTTTCATTACTGTTTATCACCCTGCGAGCAATGGGTTAGTAGAAAGGACTAATAAGAAGATTCTTGATGTCCTTCGCCATTATGCTGGCGAGTTTCATGCCTCTTGGGAGGACTGGCTACCTTATGTAGCGGCTTCGATAAATGATTCAGTAAATTCCTCTACAGGAAAGACCACATTTTATTTTGTATGGTGTCGACAAGCGATTACCTTATGATTTGCTTTTGCAATCTCCTGTCCCTGTCTACTCAGTGGACGATTATGCTAAGATTCAACTAAGATCCTTTCAGATCATTCACAGATCAGTTCGAGGAAAACTTAAAGCTTCTCGTCAGGAGATGATGCGTAGACAGCATAGTAAGGCTTGTCCTATTGCAATTTCCATAGGTGATTTTGTTATGAAATGTTCTCCTGAACGCCAAAATAAGTTGTGTTCTAAATTTTCAGGACCTTATTTGGTCACCAGTAAAGTTCATGGAAATAAATTCATACTTCTTGATCAAACTCATAATACTACAGAAGTAGTACATGTAGATAGGCTAAAGAAAGTCAAGCTGACCTCTCATGCACTGACCAAGTCTACTACATAGGGTAACATGCCTTTATGTTTTTTCACATGTTATTATTAGTTTCTGTGTAATACTCTAGTATCTTAGTATTAAGTTCCAGTTCATAATTTTGTTATGTATTAGTATGTATTAGATGATGATGCAGGGTATAATGACTGTTAGGTCACAGTTAGTGTGGCCGAGCGATGTGCTGGTAGTAATTAGCACATTTGTGTAGATTACCATTAAGGACTTTATAATGAATAGGTTAAAACCTAATTGGTAACTGAAGTGTAATGGCGTCTCCCGCGGGCTCTCTTGTGTTACCCGCTTCAGTGTACCGGGACGACTCGCCGAGAGGAGTCGCTGTGTCTCACTAGGTTAAGGATTCATTGAAACGCACCAAGTTACAGCGTTGTGTCCTTCCACCTGATTGCAACTGCATATAGGGATGGCCTAGTGGGACCCGGTATAACATTCTGAACCATTAAGGGTGCAAAGTTGCACCTTAACACTAGGGTGCAACTTTTGCACCTTATGGTAGGGTGCAACTTTGTACCTTTAAAGGTGCAAATATGCACCTTTAGAGGGGCAATTTTGAGCAAAATATCTACCTTTAGAGGTGCAACTCTCCACCCAAAAGGGTGCAAAAGGATGTCACAGATTTTGCACCTTTATAGGTGCAAAGTTGCACCTTGACGCTAGGGTACATCTCCTGTGCCAGGTAAGTATGCTTGCCGCGACCAGATGCCAGTTCTTATGGCCAAGCTAAACCCTACGCATGGTAAATTATTTATATGGTAATACTTTCCTGCAAACAAGATGTCATATATGGTATATATACTAGACTGTATAATATATCATAAGTATTTGTGCCGCTTCTATACCGTAAGGTTGTCTAGTTTATAACTCCATAATTTTATTCATAAGTCATCAGACATCAGACAAGTACGTACTTATCTCTATCACTTCCATTCAAATATATACTGAGCTACATTAGTTTTGCCCTAAAACAGGAGTAGCAATCACTTCTCATTCCTCCTTTCACTGTGAGAACACATCGTCAACATTGTCTTGTTTTAAATTAAATCCAATCAACATTTACTGCAGTCATACAAGTTATGTTTTATCTCACGCTCAGTTATTTGAGTAAATAATATTTCTATACTATGCAATACATTTTTCATAAAAAGATAACACAATACTTCATAATAATATAATAATAATAATAATAATAATGTCGGTGGTATTAATGATAGTAATAAGTTATAATAATAGATGGGGGGCCATCATGTCTTCGATGATAATCAATCAATCATTGGGGGCATACGCTTGGGGGCGCATCGCCTCGTCCACCCTACGACACCACTCCCGGGGGTCACCACGCGCGAGTTCCCATGCAGGCTCCTTTCCCATACCAACCAGCTCTCGACAAGAAACATCAACTTGGCCCAGCCACGAGTCTTGTGGGCGCCCCCTTGGCCTCTTCCACGCCGGATTGTCTCTTACAGATACAACCCGATGGGAAGGATCGGTTTCAGGGTAGCGTGCCACATGCCCATATAGCCGAAGTTGGCGCTGACGGACTATGCAGGTAATAGGCCTCGATTCAGTCTCACGGTGCAATCGCTGATTTGACACGTAATCATCCCAGCGATACCCCATGATTCTGCGAAGACACTTATTACCAAAGGCATTGATTCGTCTCTTCAAGTCACTATTTAGTGTCCATGTCTCCAACCATAGAGTAAGGCAGGGATCACAAGCGACTTGAAGCCCGGGATCTTTGTCCCCCTGCACAGGTACCGACAACGCCAATTACCCCCGTGGCGAGTCCATAACACCGTGGGCATGCCAATCCGCCGTAAAAATTCTTCGTGCCCCCCCCGTCAAGGGACTGCGCTACCAAAGGATGTAAAATTTCCCAAGATCTCAATTCCTCGCCACACGCAGAACAGAGTACTGTTCCTCTGTAAGTCTCCAAACACCTGGCCCTTGGTCTTGACCCAGGGGCCCTAAAAAGCCCCAAAGGCTTTGCCCCCTCGTGCAGCGCCCGAGAGCCATCACCAGGCCCTCCAAGCGACTCAGAAAAGATTACTGGTCTTGGCAAAAAAAAGATCAGTGATCTTGGTGTTGCCACGGATGCCCAAAATCATTTTGATCTACAACCTTGCCAATACCCATCCATAAAAGCGCAAAAAGTGAGGGGCAAGGACGCACCCTTCCTCACTCTTGTTTTCCGGGAAAAAGAAGTGGATACACCTCCCCCACACTTCCAGCACTCTGTCCAAGAATACAGCCCAGTTGTAAAAACTAATACCGGCAGGAATCCCGCGAAGTCGCAGAAGTCCCAGGTACTCACGTTTGCCGAGTCAAAACGCCTTTTGGATCAACATGGCGCAAGCACCCCCTTTCGAAACTAGTGGCGTTCCACCAGGACACAAGCGCTAGGAACGGCCCCGTTGTTGACTTACCAGGCGTGAACCCAGATGTGAGGTCTCTGATGCTTCACCAATGACTGGGAACCGTGTCAGCAATAGTGGGCAAGCACCTTGCCTGGTACGCTGAGCAGTGTAAACCGCGGTAATTTTTGCAGTCCGCTGTCCCTTTTCCTTTCCGTGGGGACGCCCCACCCCCCTTTTCCCAGTCAGGGGGAAATGGTACCTGATTGCCACAGGGCAGTCGGGACAGCAGCAACCCCGGATCGGGCCTCACCCCCAGCTTTGAGCAGCTCCGCACTGATATTACAAACACCAGTGCCTTTCCACCCTCAACTTTGCTACACCTCTCTGACTTCGTAAAGAGGGGGTGGGGTTTCGTAAAATGGGAGGATCGGCATCTATCCCGAAACCCCGGGGGGGGTTTACAGCTGCTCAGTTGGGGGGTCCCCCGTGAAAAATGCCCAAAGTACTCAGCCCAACGAGCCATCTCCCCACCATTCCGAACGAGGGCCCATCTCGTTCAAATAGCCTGCCCAAAAAGGAGATTTGGAACGGAGCTTCTTCGGGGCTCGGTAGGCGGGTGGGAGGTCTTTTAGCGTTCAAAGGACCCTCGACATCCTCACCGAGACTCCTGACATCCCCTT
This sequence comes from Chionoecetes opilio, assembly GCA_016584305.1. Taxonomy (NCBI): domain Eukaryota; kingdom Metazoa; phylum Arthropoda; class Malacostraca; order Decapoda; family Majidae; genus Chionoecetes; species Chionoecetes opilio. The sequence goes on from JACEEZ010026364.1 coordinate 35,149, forward strand.
CCTTGTCTCCCCCCAGGGGGGTTTAGTCCGGGCGTGACAGAGCCCTTGCTGGCCCGGGTTCTCACCCCCGGGCAGCGGGGACTTCCTGATTTTCCCAGCGTCTCCGTCGAGACAAAAAAAACGCCTTGACCTCGGGCGCTCCCCAATACACTCCCTTGGCAGCCTGTAGAGTTTCACGTTTGAAGGTTTCCCCAGTATACGGGTCCCCCAGGGCACCGAAACACATCAAAACCCTTTGAGCGCCACCGCATACTCATGAGCACATGTCAGTTCTTCATTTCTCAAGATGAAAACAGTATGGACCTCTTGAGATTTTTCGGACTTGACATGAAGCTTTAAATGTAGCAAACAACCTGATCTGTTCCAAAAACTCAAAACACTCCCGGGAAACCCTCAGTTCTGGAGGATCCCCAACGAGTACTAACGAGGTTGGCGATCTCCTTAGCTACCCCTCCCGGGATTTATACCAGTCCAGCGGTGCAGTCTGGTTCTAATACCCAAAAACCGCAATTCTCAAAACCTCTGGGGCCTTGCAAAGTTTTAGAAGCAGAGAATGTTGGGTTTTGGTACCGGGCCATGGGGCCCAACACATAACTCGTAGGGCCAAACCCCATGCAGTAGTAGCATTGAAGTCCCCCCCAAAACCCAAAGAGTTGTCCCGAGGAGGACACTGGGCTAATAAAGAGTCGAGTTTGCTAGAACATTTTCCTTCCTTCAGTTTTACGCAAAAGGTAGGGGCGTCACTGCAACAAGAGACATGAAACCCAGAGTGTGTTTCATCCCCCACCCGCATTTATACGCTCATCAACCGGAGTAACCTCAACAACTGACGGCTGCAGTTTTTCTGGAGATGCATAGCTACTCCCCTTCACGGTGACCATTTCTCATGCGGACCCGTAAGTGTAACCCCCCACTGTAGTCTCGCCATGCCAGGCCTCCTGTCTAGAGGTTCCCACTAAATCCACCCTCGCCTACTGACTCGCCCCCATAGGGAGGTAGTCGATGATGTCTGAGAGGCTCAGAAGTTCCACGAGCCCACACGAAGAAACCCTCCCCAGGTTTTTCCCAGGAGTGATTCGACGGCCAGGGGCCGCCTCTGACCGCCCGGGCCCCCCCCATAGAAAAGTTGGGATAGGGGGCCCTACCCTTTATTTTGAGTGCGGGATTCGCGGGGCTTTGCCCGCCCCTCGTCATAGGCAGACCCCCCCCTGCGTGGCATAGGGGGGGTTTGCATGGTCCCCCCCGGCAAAACCCGGGCGGGGGGGGCGATTACCGCGCCCCGGGCCCCTACCTCTTAATATGTTTTGCTCGTTTAGGTTTGACGGGGGGGTTGAAACCCCCCCCCCCCCCCCCCCCCCAACCAATCTAGTCGGGATTGGCCTTTTTTGCTCCCGTGGCCAGGGACGCAGAACCCCCTGTAGGGGTTAACCCCAGGCTGCCCCCTATTTCCCATAGCTGGGACTGGATGGCCATTACTCAATAGTGGTTCATTGCCTTAAAGATGGTCTTATTTTTGTCCACCCGGGTGTCCAGCACTCCCTCCCCATGGGAAACCCGTGGGGTAGCCCGGGTTTTGTCGCCGACGATTCGACCATGTGGCTGGTTTTTACGGTTACAGTTACCAGTAGCAGGGGACACCCTGACCAGATCACCTTCAAGATAAATATTATATATTATAAAATATATATATAATATTATATATAAATATATATATAATATAATTATATATATAATTAAAATATAATATAAATATATAATAATTTATATAATGATATATTATATATTATATAAATAAAAATAATAATAATTATATATAAAAAAATAATAAAATAATGGGTAATATATGATAAAAAAAATAATGCAGTAGATAAAATAATAAAAAATAAAAATAAAATAATAAAAAAATAATAATAATAATAAAAAATGTCAGTAATAAAAATTATAATAATATTAATGATAACTGTAATTTATTTTTAAAAATATTTATAAATTTTTTATTTTGTTTAGTCGGAAATGCTTTATTTTCATTATCATTAATACTATTTTCACCACCCAATTTTTTTATTATTTTAGACGGAAATTGATATCACTTGTTATTATTGTAATAATTAGTATTAGTGTTTTAATTATTATTATTAGTGTTACTACATCCTTATTATTATTGTAGTTTTCAATAAAGTAATTATTATTGTTTCAATCACTATAGTATACTCCCAATATACATAATAATATTATTATCATTAATATCAATTATACCATATATATTTATAATAGATAAAATAGTAACAATAATATCAGTTATGATGATAATAAGAATTTATAGAATGATGTTGATAATTTAATAACAATAATAATGATAATATCAATTATAATGATAAAAAAAATTATGATAATGATATAAATATCAATGATGAATTATAATGATATTGATAATAATGAGGATAATAGAAATACAAAAAATATATAGTAATGATAATAATAATATTGATAATAATAATAATAATGATAATAATAACAGAAAAATATTTAATATATTTCCCTGGCCCATCCGCCTTGTATAAATATCAAGAAAGGTGCAAGTTTTGCACCTTTCTATGTTTGCACCCTAAAAGTACCTTTAGAAGTGCAAAATTGCACCTTCCGCCCGGCAAGCGGATTTTGCACCCTAAATGTCAAATTTGCACCTTTCCTGCACCATTTTTTCTTAGTGTGTAAGAGAATAAAGAAATAGGGGGGGGCCAATTTAGTTCGGGAGGTGTCTTGTCATTTCTCTCTTGAAAAGATTTAAGTCGTAGGAAGGTGGAAAAATAAAAATAGGAAAAGAGTTCCAGAGTTTACCAGTGAAAGGGATGAAAGTGTAAAGATACTGATTAACTCCTGCATTATGAAGATGGACAGAATAGGGATGAGAATGAGTAGAAGGTCTTGTACAGCGAGGCCGCGGGAGGAGGGAAGGCATGCAGTTAGCAAGTTCCGAAGAGCAGCGAGCATGAAATAACGGTAGAAGATAGCAAGAGAAGCAACATTGCGACGGTGATTTAAAGATTGAAGACAGTCAGTTAGAGGGGAGTTGATGAGATGGAAAGCTTTTGACTCTACCCTGTTTAGGAGAGCTGTATGGGTGAATGATACCCACCTAAATTTGAGAGGCATACTCCATACATGGGCAAATGAAGCCCCTGTACAGAGCAAACAACTGGGAGGATAAAAAATGGACGCAAATGCCACAGGACACCTAACTTCATTGAATCTGTTTTAGCAAGAGCAAAATGAAATAGTGCATAAACATTTTTTTTCTCTTCCACCATATTTGATTAAACTCTTATTATTGTAGTAATTTTGGTTGCATTGAATTTTCACTCGGTCTCGGAATCAGCACACTTTTCCAATTTTGAAGGCATATGACACGTCCAAATGCAAAAATAAGTAGGTAGTCAAAATTGCCATGAACATAAAACTTGTGACGGAGCATTGTTTCCCCAGCCATGGCGGTGAGGTACACAGTATGTATGCTCGGGTCTGCATGCAAAACATCCACCTACCTCGTGTTCATCTGCATGAGGCACAGTGTGGACGGGGCTTTACGACATTTGCCGACGAGATGCGACGATCTTAGCTTGTGCGATGGTCAGAAATGTGATGCAGTATCCCGTCCAATCGTAGTCGAGTGTTTTGAGCACCGACTCTGTAGCCCTGCTTCCAACATACCAGCAAGTCCACGGTTTTTTTTATGTACTATTATATAAACAGCAAACCATACCGCAGGACTAGGCTCGCAGAGGGCGTCGTCATTACAATCGTATGTGTCCAAAAAATACATCATGACCAGTGAAAAAAATATGTCGAGGTATATTAAAAACATCGAAAAATAATATGTAATAATTAGAATGATAACAATTATTATTATTATGGTAATGATAACGACAACTACAGACGTTTTCACCGTTAGAAGAATGCCCGAAGGATACACAGCTACTCACCGTCGTCATGCCCACTTTAAGGCACCGCTGAGCCTGGGAGACCGTCATGGGGGGTGTCCTTGGCGTCACACTGAAGCGACCACAATACAGGCGATCTCCTCCTTAAGTATCATCGCATTCTGCACTCTCGTCCCCACGTTACAAGTAACTAAGCAACGCCTAGTTATTAATTCAAAAGTAATCGTAGGAGGTATCTCATTGCAGCCGATAAGAGAGTGCTGCTACAATATTAATGCCTGTACTTTAAGACAATTGAAGCAAGGTTTGATACATTTTCTGATGCGAGAAAGGTTACACAGTCTGCATTACTTTTAATTTCATTCCCGTTAATACTTAATTTTGACTTGAAAAAATAATTTTCAATCAACAAAATAATTTTCTTTCATGTTTACTTGATTCTACTCAAATCATTTCCTTCAGCACTAACGAAATGTCTTTCTAATCAAGTGAAACCTAAACATTCCGAATTACATTTTTCGAAGGATTAACATTGAGTTTCAAATCCAGAAATAAATACATTAACATTTGACTCTTCATAGTATCATTATTTCCATATATTCCTTACCCATATTTTTTCAATAAGTGATAAAAAAAACTGCCACTGATTTTCCTTTAGATATTGCTATATAAGGAAATCCATGTTTATACAGTATACTTACATGTATATTTATAATAGCTACATGTCAGTTTATACACTGACAACCTTTTCCTCTTGCGATGAAAACGTTGAATGAAACATGACGTGTCTATCGTAAGGAAGGACATATCTAAACCCCCATAATAGCATATTGCAATGCGATATTAGGGAAGTGTTAAGCCCAATTATGCAAGGATTTTATACATATAGAGTCAGTCTGGAAAGATAAAAACTGTATTAGCAATGTAACCAAAAGACTACACACACACACACCACACAA
>JACEEZ010026365.1:0-45000 GCA_016584305.1 Chionoecetes opilio
GGGGAAAACTGATACGAGTCCAGACGTCCCCGCGCGGTGCAGGGATGTGAACTTTTGTAGCCCACACTGTCGTACCGAGCCACCAGAAGTATCGTATTTTCAGATATATTATCGTACAACCAAAATAATACTCAATAAATGACTTTATATTTCATTAAATTCAGCATTCCACATATAAAATATTTCCTCTTTTCACCAAAATAAATAATAGCTACCGTAGATAACACTATAGGTGCCTTGCACGTGACGGTCACAGCCCTTGTTGTGGCTGCGACAGGCGCGGGAGATGCGAGTTGGAGGACCAACAAACTCCACTTGCCACCCGTGTTTGCCAGCGTATGGTAATTTTCCCCTACCAAATATGTTTATCAGTATAAAATATATACTGTTATCTTCGGAAATAATTGTTCTATAATATTATCAAATAAAAAAACCGTAAAACACACTAAGAAGGCCATTATGAGACTCTCAGAATATGCATGAACTTAATATTCACCAGCTCCAGCTCCCATTTAATTTTGCGAAAAAAACCTTTTACAAGGGGAATATCAATAGAAGCGGAATTTCATTAGCTTTCCATTTATATATTTCGTTTTCTGATAAATGTATTAGCAGCATGTATAAATGAGCGTTAACTAAATAAATAACATCATGAAATCGGGTAATTTTTCCCGATTGATGAGGTTATTTATTTAGTTAACGCTAATTTATGCATGCTGATAATTGATTTATCAGAAACGAAATTATCAATGGAAAGCTAATGAAATTCCGCTTCTATTGATATTGTCCATGTAAAATGTTTTCGAGCAAAATATTAAATGGGAGCTGGAGTTGGTGAATATTAAGTTCATGCATATTTCTTGAGAGTCTCATAATGGCCTTCTTTAGTGTGTTTTGCGGTTTTTTATTTGATATTATTATAGAACAACATTTCGAAGATAACAGTATACCTTTTATACTGATAAACATATATTTAGTAGGGGAAAATTACCATAAGCTGGCAAACACGGGTGGCAAGTGGAGTTTGTTGGTCCTCCAGCTCGCTCCGACGGGCGGCATTTGGCTTGAACACGCGGCATTTGGCTTGAAGACGCTAGATTGTGACGTCAGTGCAAGGCACCTATAGTCGCCAGTCACTTGCCACTGCACTAATGTCGCCAGGCACAATATATTACGAATTTTACCATCACTACAGACTTGTATGTGCCACTGAAGACATAAAGTGTGATGTACGTACATAATAATTATAAACTACTGTGTATCATCTTCTTTGGCACATACAAGGCTGTAGTGGTACTAAAATTCGTAATATATTGTGCCTGGCGACATTAGTGCAGTGGCAAGTGACTGGCGACTATAGTGTTATCTACGGTAGACTACCTACCGTAGATAACACTTTAGTCGCCAGCTGCAATAATGTCGCCAGCCGCCATATATTATGAATTATAGCATCATTACTGATTTTTATGTGCCACTGAAGATGATACACAGTAGTTTATAAATTAGCATGACTGTATAATTTACCCTGTTTCAGCGTTGTTGTTTTTTTTTGTTTTTTTTACGTTGTAGCCTATAGCGCCTGTAGGCATATGGAGAGTCTTGATGTTGGTCGAACTCGCCCGTTGGTGGCGCAGGCTGGATTTTTATAGTGACACCTGTGGTCTCAGGTGAAGATCCCATTTTCTGTGATGTTCTTGATCCTCAGTTTAGGCGCATGCAGCCCCTAGAGTCCACTGTCACACTCGCATCGGCAGACGGTATACGCTGCATGTGGGTTGTTTCGGTCACTCGACGATGGCTTTGACAGTAGCTCCTTGGTGAGACTTGAACTCGGGACCTTCTGCTCCCCTACCAGGCTCTTGAAAGAGTTGACCCCGGCAGGATTTGAACTCGGGACATTGAGTTCAGCACTCCAAGACGCTAACCACTTGACCATCGCCTCCCCATTTTCGCATATCGCCATATGCTTTGTATCTGCAAGTATTGTGGTTTCAAATTTCGCTACCTGGTTTTTTTCGCGCACGACGACGACGGGAGGACACTCAGAACATAAACGCTAGCTGGCGATCTTAGTGTGGGTCGCCACTGGTGATGTTTTTGTAATTTGTTCATTTATAGCCATAGTATGATACAGATGAAGACACAAAATTACACAGACTCTCCAGATAGCCCTTTTAACTTTCCTGAAATCATGGATCTAGAAATGTAAGTATTAACGCCACCAGTTGTCTGTACATCGAAAAAAAAAAAGTTTTTGTCCCGGAGACTTTAGGTGTTATCCATCCAGGGCTTCAAAACGAAATTAGCGTTAACTAAATAAATAACATCATGAAATCGGGTAAATTACCCGATATCATGATGTTATTTATTTAGTTAACGCTAATTTATGCATAGTTCTAATTCATTTATCAGAAAAGGAAATATATCAATGGAAAGCTAATTAAATTCCGCTTCTATTAATATTCTCCATGTAAAAAGTTTTTTCACAAAATATTAAATGGCGAAAAGTTTAAGTTCATGCATATTTTGAAGTTCTCATAATAGCATTTTTAGTGTGTTTTACGGTTTTTATTTGATAATATTATAGAACAAACATTTCTGAAGATAACAGTATATATTTTATACTGATAAACATATATTAGGTAGGAAATTACTCGATTTTGTATATTTAGTTAACGCTAATTTATGCATGCCGCTAATTCATTTATCACTAAACGAAATATATCAATGGAAAGCTAATTAAACTCCGCTTCTATTGATATTCTCCATGTAAAATGTTTGCGAGCAAAATATTAAATGGCGAAGAGTTTAAGTTAATGCATATTTCTTGAAAGTCTCATAATGGCATTTTCTGTGTGTGTTTTACGGTTTTTTATTTGATAATATTATAGAACAAACATTTCCGAAGATAACAGTATATCTTTTATACTGATAAACATTATACTAGGTAGGTAAACTTGTACGGGGAGCGGAGCGGGTTGTATCCTTATGGTGTGACGTCACGGGCGATCCACCAGGCCTTGTCTCTCGGTGGTCTCGCTAATACCCCTCCCACACTGTGCCTCATGATGCGCGCTCTGTTGGTGGCGGTGTTGAAAATCGAGGTTTCAACACCGCCATGCGTCGTGCTGAGCTATTCTGGCTGGCCCGATTGGATGGGCATGCAGAGATCCCTCAGTGCTGCACTTGGCTCCATTGCGAAAGAAGTCGCTCCATGATGTATATCAATACACGGTATTATCAAAATACCAGATGAATGAGAAGATATTTAGGAAGACTGAACATACCATCATCTTCACGAGACCTTACTGCGTGTCATGAATAGGAATAAATTACAGCAAACTATACCAAGAATAAGATTATGAGACCAAAGCGAAATATTGCATAAAAAAATTTTCATCGCACATTTTTTTATTCAACTCCTTGTTATTCATGTAATTTTGTTTGCATTGAATTTGTATTCACAGTCTCGGAATCAGCACACTTTTCCGATTATGATGGTATATGACACGTCTCAATGCAAAAATATATAGGTGGTCAAAAATTGCAATGAACAATTTAGGGTGGAGTGAAAACACATGGTTTTTTTTTTTTCATAGAACTTGAATCGGCGATGGTGTATTTTTGTGCATGGTAATGAGATAAACTTATTGTTAAAATATTAACTTTCTATGTGGATTTTTAGACGTGTCACCATCAACTTGTTTTTTTAATATTAGATACAACATTTTTGCCATTAGAGAAAGTTATGTGTGCAGCTTTCAGCTAGAGTGAACTTTAATTATTTAAGGTCTTTGGCCTATTTTGAGTTTGAAACAAACATGTTTAATTATATTTGCATAAATACATAATTTATAGTCCACTCTACCCAGGTCCACCACGAGGAGGTAAGCTGCATGGACCCACCCATGCCCATCCCATCCTCCCATCCATAGGCATTTGTTTTCTTAGGATTTGTAGTCTTTCTTTGTGTTATATGTGGGCATTAGTTGTCTTGATTCAATCTGTACTTTAACATACCCATCTTTTTTTTTTGTTTCCAATCACATGTTTTGAAGCCTTGGTCACAAGATTGATGTGACGCTCCACGGCTTGAGTGTGACATGGATATTTTGGTGGCGAGGCAACATTTGTCACGAATGTTTCAAACAATACACTCTCACACATCCCTTTGGTTAGAGGTGGTTCTACACCACTTTCCAAACAATCATTAAATATAGTCTCTTGCCTCAAAATTTAGTCCTGGTACTTGGAAGGTGCGTTTCTTTTGGGGTTCTTCCTTCCTGGCTCTCATGATCCTCCTACTCCAGTTCTCGAATATGTGGCGCCTTGTCATAAAGCATTCCTGCTAGCAAATTCTCACTGTGTGCAAAATAGGCAATTCTCTGAATTACTGCATGTATCATTTTCCGCGCATGTCTTGCAGTTCTTTAGTTAGTTCAATCATCTTGAAAATGTGCTGTGGCCAGTGGCCCAGGGCATGTAGTACGGTACGGTACGGTAATATTTTTCGTAATTCGTACCTCAGATAAATACAGTACCGTAATTCCGTACGTAAACCCGAATATTTGTATCGTACCTTACTGGTACGATTAATTTTCGTACCGTAATTTCGAACTATTTTTCGTACCCAAAAATATTTGACTTTCATAAATAAAATCAATAATTGACAAAATTACTATCTTTTTTCCTTTGTTAAATAAAATATTTTTTGCAGGTAGTACATCCACATATAATTTCTACCCATTTATCTCTATATACTACATACATTCAAGTTACCCCTTAAAAAAAGGAAACTTAAAAAGACTTACAAATTCATTAATATATAATATATATATTATTTATATATATATTTTTAAATATATATATTATAATATATAATTATATATATTTTATTAATATATATATATTATATTATATATTATTATATGTATATTCCCTAATTTGGGGTTTTTTTAGTTATGTATTACATCGTAAAATCATGAGGCATCAAAAATATCTTCCTTAAACCTAACCTTAGTCGTTTAGGATGTACGCAACCCGAAAATGTTCTTTCAACACGGGCCTGCGTCACAGGCAGAGAATACCTTCACCTTTTTTAAAATCGCACTATTCTGCTGATGGTGCCCCCATAAAAATGTCTTCCCTTATTTAAACTGATGTGTTAGCGAACTTTTTTGAGCTTTCGCCACCTACCCCTTGCTCAGCAAGGGCAGTCTTTATCTTTTTTCACTTACAACAGTAGGTCTCGCAATATTTATAGACTCACGTCTCCTTCATGCCATACACTCGTAAAAAAAATTTTTCCAGGGGTCAACGAAGTAAATTTCCATTGCAAAAATCTTCCTCCATGTCCGAGGAGTGAGTTGTGCTTGTTTTTTTTCTGTTCTTCAGTAAGTGGACGCTGTATTTTTTATCGACATTACACCAAAGGGGAAGGCGGGGTTGGGTTTTGCAAGAGGGTTCTCGTTTTTCCCAGGCCTGCGGGAAACAACGGAATGCTGCGCACTTCTTGTGATCTTTTTTGCTTTTAACCACTCAAAAAAAATTCCCCAGAGGGAGTTTTTCGTTGCAACTTTAAATGTCGCATCACAAGGGTTTAAAGTTTCCGTCCCTCGCTTTTTTTTTTTCCCAATTTTCTTCCAAAAGTATAGGGATTCTTTGCCAACCAATTTGATTAAAAAAATTTTCTTATCCCCCTACTCTCAAAGCCTTCGTATGGGGTCCCCACCTCTTTTTCACATCATTTTTTTGGGATGACACAGAGCTTTTTTTTAAAAATCAGGGCCATATTTTGCGTTTGTTTGTTACTATTTTGCGGACTTTGTTGAGTGGGCTTTTGATTTTTTTGTCTGTGTTAAACATCATGCACCACAGTTGCGGGGTACAAAGCGCACCTTCCATCGACACTATTCCTTCTAATAAATCATTAAAAACTTCTTCTAGCAAATTGTGCGCTTCTTCTCCCTCGGTTTTTCCTCGCTGTTTTTTTTCCCGGGTCACACTGGGGCTCCTGAACTGTTCCCCCGGGGTCATCTGTGCATTATCCGAATGGTTTACTTATTTTTTACATTGAGCCTTATCATTTAAATAAATAAATTTCCTTGCTATATTCCAAGTTTTCTCCAAAAAATTGATTAATTTTGCCCTAATCTCCGCCCCTTTTGCCCTTTCTGTCATTTCTTTCGGAGCGTGATACTTTCGCTTGCCGCGGATTACTGCCTGCACTTTCACTCCAAAAAAAGTGCGGCCCACGGCGATACGAGATCTGTTTCACACACACCTGCGCTCACAAACTCACTTCGTATCTAAAGTTTCTTTTTATGGGCACCTAAAGTTTTAAATGATCGAAAGCCCTTTACAAAGGGGACAACCCTTTTTGTTCGAAATTTGGGCGACACGATTTTTGAATAGCTTTTTTTTTCTAACCGAAAAGGGCAACCCTTGAGGGTACTGCTTCAAAAAGAGCTCCTGCATTCTTTCCTTCTCTTTCATATTCGATCACCTTTTTTTTCTTTTTTTTTCCACACGATCTTCCCACACGCCGGGGCAAATAGTTGGAAAATTTTTTTTTCTCTCTTTTTTTCGAGTTGCATTGTTATTTCACATCCAGATTTCTTGTCTTCTTTTCTCCCTTCTTTTCGGGTGGTCACAAAAAGGTTTTTGAGTGTACTCTAAACCACGTTTTGCGTGTATGTAATCCAGCCATGACGGGCATCTCGGGTTCTTCTAATAGAGAAAGTTCAACCCAAAAAAACTCTCGATGACGTCCCATATAATTTCTGTAAAAACAACAAATTTTTTGACCAAAATAAGAAAAGGGTGTAACACACACCAAAACAAACAAACAAAAAGAAAGCCGCACCAAAACCAAACAAAAAGACCCGCCACACCACAAAAAAACAAAAAGACGCGCACGCACACACAAAAACAAAAAAACAACACGCGCACACCCCCCCCAAACAAACAAAAGACCGCCGCACACACAAAACGCAAACAAACAGGCAGCCATACCACCACACCACAACATACAAAAACAAAACCCCCCACACACAAACGCAAAAAACAGGGGACGCGCATACACAACACCCCCCACCCAAAAATACAAAAAACAACCCACCACACACAAAAAACAGACACCACGCAAAAAACAAAAAAAAACAACCGCCACACAACCCCCAAAAAACAAAACAGACACGCACCCCAACCGCAACGTTTTTTTTTGTGTGTAAAAACCCCAAAAAAACAAAAAAAAACGACACGCACACACACACAAAAAACAAAAAAGAAAAACCACACCCCCACCCCACAAACACAAAGATCGCCGCACACACAAACAAACAAAAAACAGCCCCACACACACACAAAAACAAAGACACGCACGCCCACACCAACAAAAAGACCTAAACCAAACAAAAAAACAAAAAGAAAACCACGCACGCACCACAAACAAACAGACACGCACCAAAACACACAAAAAACCCCCAAAACCGCCACACCCAAACAAAAAAAACAGACACGCCCCCGGACCACCCACCAAACAAACAAAAACCACAACACAACACAACTCAAAAAAAAAGACACGGGACCCCCACACAAAAAAAACAACACGTACACACACAAAAAAACAACAGACCCACCACACAAACCAAAAACAACCGACCACCACGCAACACAAAAAAAAACAAAAAAAACCCCCACGCACCCAAACAAAAACCCCGCACAACAAACAAGACACCACACACATCACCAACACAAAAAACCCCCACATCACACAAAAAAAACAGACACGCCCCCCACACACCAACCAACACCACCCAAAACACAAAAAAACAAACACCACGCAACAAAAACCAAAAAAACAACACGCACACAAAACAAACAACAGCACGCACACCAAAAAACAGACCCCGCAACAAAACAAAAAACACGCACCAACACCCCAACACACACACACACACCACACCACACACACAACACACACACACAACCCCCACACTCAAACCAAAAACACACCACACAACAACCCCCAAAAACACCCCACCACCACCCCACCACCACCAAAAAGCCCCCACACACACACACAACAACACAAAAACCACCACACAACACAAACAACAGCACGACACCACACAAAAAAACAACACACCACCACCACAAACAAAACCCCGCACGCACACACAAAAAAACAGACACGCACCACACACAAACAAACAGACACGCACCACACACAAAAAACAGACAACCCGCAAAAACAAACAACAAACCCCCAAAAAAAAACGAAAAACCCACACACAAACGCAAAGAACCATCCACACAACAAAAAACAATTTTTGAGGAACTTGACGCAACAATTAATCCTGTGTCATACAGCCTTTATAGGGAGTTGATATTACCTTCAAAAAAGGTCCAAAAATTATAGTAAAATAAAAAGGGAAAATAAAGATCAAAATTTAGTACTGGACTGAAAGAATAAAGAAAAAACATGCATATGGGGCTTTGATTCTTCTCGTTTTTGGGGGAAATGAAAAGTATATGAAAGATTTTCTCACCAAATATATATGAATTTTTAATATAATATTATAATAATATATATAAAATTATATATATATATTTAAAATTTTATTTTTTTTTTTTTTTTATTTTATTTTAATTTTTTTTTTTTTTTTTTTTTTTAAATTTGTGCCTATAGCGCCTGTAGGCAGTGGTGACCCAGGGCTCGGATGGTAGGTCTCTGGGAGGTTCACTTGAGGGCTCTGATGGTTGGTTGGTCCTCACCTGTGGTGGCGCAGGCAGATTGTTATAGTGACGCCTGTGATTAGAGGCTCATGCCGCCCCCCTGTGTCCTCCGATGCACTCGCAATCGAAGGTAGAGTTGATGGGCAGGGCATGTGGGTTTCTTAGGCCACTCGACGGTGCAGAAAGGTTTTGGTTTCTTCGGGGATCGAACTCGGGTCACCGAGAACGCCAGTCGGAGACGCTAACCACTCCGCTACCGCCTCCCCAATATTATATATATATATATCTATATATATATAATATATATATATATATATATATAATATATATTATTATATATATATATATATTATATTATATATATATACTATATATATATTATATATATATATATATATATCTATAACAGTAGATATTTAAGTACATAATTGGTTATTAGTGTTTGTATCAACTGAAAATGTATATAAGTCCAAGATTTTTCTTGTTGATACTGAATTATTTACAGTTTTTACTCTAAATGAATATTTTATACGGCACTGCCATATTCCAATACTACTCAGCGTATATTTTACCATCCTTAATTAAGAAGACTGGCGCCCACGAATTTTCGAAGATTTTTTTTCTAATGTTGTATCGATATATTTAGAAAAAATCTCCTGTTTATGTGCTTTCTCGCCATCATGTGACGAAGTATTATGAAGAATAATAATAAAAATATATAGTTATAGGTGACTCACTGGACCTCCCTCCCTGTGTCACATTATCCTATAGCCCCTTTCACACATTCACGATTCGAGCCACGGTACTCCACGGATCATGCTCCGGCAGCATCCTTAGCTGCACCGCGTGCATGTCCGTGTACTCCGCCCCCTACCGTGAGTCTCGTCCCAGCAACGGCGCGCCACCGGCTCGAGCCAGAAAATTTTTGGTCATGTCCAAAAATGTTAAGTTTGCCGTGGCGGTTGAAATACCGTGAATCACCTTAGCACTACCGTGTGGGCACCGTAAGAGCACCGTGTAATGCCGCAGTTCAACGTACTACACCGTGACGCACCGTCGTGCAATCAAGTAGGGGACGGTCAGTGCGGTCCTAGGCATGGGCGACATGGGCAATCGCCCAGGGCGGCATCGTCGAGGGGGGGCATGGAGTGCCCGAAATTAAATTCTATAAAGGATAAAATACTAATAATATAATAATAATAAATATTTAAATAATAATAGAAATATATAGCCCTAGTAGTATATGTCAGAGATAAATTTATGGTGGTGGACTTTAAATATAAGATGTTTGTAACTGATGGTGGCAAGTGGAGCGCATCGCCGATCAGCTGATTGTGCGCAGAGCTTTGGAGCCGCGTGTCCGGCCTCCTGCAGTCGTTTTCCATTATTCCATAGATTTAGTCCTAATCTCTTAGTCTTAATTGACATCGATGGGGGATGTGCGGCGCCAAAACAAATGGATAAGAAAAGGTATCAGGGGCGCCATCAGGAGCCCAGCTTAGAAAATATGAAAATAGAGGAGGAGAAACGCGGAAGAGATAAAGGTATGCGCAGCTTTTATGTCATTTCTCAGTATGAGATGTGATGCAGGTAGTAAAATAGGCTAGAATAACGCGATGGTGTGTTAGCCTTGTTGCTGTGCTATTACACATAGGGCAAAAGTAATACCCAAATAAGGAAAATTTCCCAATGTTGTAGGCTAACTTAAAAGACTTTTAAATCAGGGGCGCATTTATGGAATTTTTTCGGGGAGGGGGACAGAATTTATTTTTAGCCAGCAGTCTAGTAAACCCGCCACATTTCTCGGTATCTCTTCGTTGGTAAATTTGCCCGCCATCAGCTGATTCCCTTTTCAGGCCTAATCTTTTTATTTCAGCTACTGAAACATAGTTTTGGTAGTGTTTAGATGCTTGTCCAGGCATTACGTGATCATTAGTGCGACCAAATGAAGGTAGGTGTTCACGGGGAGATGACGTGGTCACATCGCTAGAACCTTTAATAATTTTTTTTGGATCACATGAAGATCAGCCCCCCAATTTTACCACCTGAAGATCCGCCACCCCAGTCTTGCCAACCTTTTAATCCATTTATTGCCATATGACACCATACTCCATATGGACCAATCTTTCAGGCCTAACCTGGGGGCGACCCCCCTAGACCCCTCGCCCCACAGTTCATTAACCTACCTGGTACTTGGTTAATGTAACCTACTAACTGGGTTATGAAACCACTCTCACCACATGAAGATCAGTCGACCCCAAGTGCCAGTTGGGTGATGGATCTTCATTTGATCCGTTATTTTATAACCGACTGTTAAGGGGGTTAACCGCAAAATGGGCGACTAAAGGGGGCTATGGGGCCCCCCCTGGATGCGCTCTGGTCTAATTATGCTAATATTTTGTATTATTTTGTGATATTGTTGAGTCTTGGTGGAACACCATGTCCCTTCAATTATCCAATATTCTGGTATGGTTCCTCCTATTCTGAGGTTAAGATTATATAAATGATTGTGCATTGTGGGTATTTTTATTGTGCAACTATGTAATTTTATTGTGCAAACAAATTACATTCAGTCAGACTAATATAATTATTTCACTGTAATTCAGGGGCACTTCTTGAATATTGGAGCACCCACTGGCACTAGTCAGGATGAGGAGCCTTCTACAATTGCCTTTGCCTTAAATTGTTATAATTCCTATCTATAGTAATTTGCTTCTATTTTATTTGCATGTATAACGACATTTTCTCTATTTGTTTTGCTTTTTGTTTTAGTATGTTATAACTAAAGTTTAATTTTCCCTTTATTTGGGTATATTAGTTTTTGTATATTCATGGTTTTCTATATATATTTTTTATAATTTGTTGCATTATTTGAAATGCTACTGATTAATTGTTTTTGGTTTCTAATATCTTGATAAAAAAAATTAGTGTTTGAATTTTGACTTTTTTTGTAACAGCGGAGTGAGGGGGAGGGGGCGCCGAAGTTAGGGTTCGGCAGTCGCCACACAACGCCAGGACCGCCACTGGTGACGGTATGCCAGGCATCGTCACGGTATATGCCGAGGATGTACGGTGAACGTGACCAAACCGTAGCATGCCGTGGCCTTTCCGTTGTTGTATAGCACGACAAACACCGGAGGCAACACGATATTGTACGGAGAACCACAGGACCGGAGGCTAACACTGCGGTGATGGTACGGGGAAGTCAGATGGCGACACGATACTTGAATTTCATCATGGAAAATTCATCGCGCTTCACGGGCGCTTCACGCTTCATGGGTTGTCGCGATGGTCGTATACACTCTCTATCCGCTGTTGTGAAGGCGGTAAAAACGTTTCCCGCCTTCCCGCTTTGCCTCTCCTCCCCCTAAACATTGAGATTGGCTGGTAGATGGTGGGCGGTATGCTCTATTTTAGGAGATAATAAGCGTGAGGGTGGAGGGTAGACTTCTGCTATTCCTCTTCTCTCCCCCCCCCTCTCTCTCTCTTCTTCTCTCCTCTTCCTACTGCCCATCTCGCTCCGTCTTTCCTGGCCTCT
This sequence comes from Chionoecetes opilio, assembly GCA_016584305.1. Classification (NCBI taxonomy): domain Eukaryota; kingdom Metazoa; phylum Arthropoda; class Malacostraca; order Decapoda; family Majidae; genus Chionoecetes; species Chionoecetes opilio. The sequence goes on from JACEEZ010026365.1 coordinate 12,278, forward strand.
TACTCTCTCTCGTCTCTCCTCAAAACTCAGCCTCTTCTTCTCTCTCATCTGCTCTATCGGTCGTTTGTCAAATCTACGATCTCCGTCTCTTCTTTGCACTATATTCTCATCTCTTCGTCGCTCCTCGTCTACCGCTCGCTCGCTCGCTCGTGCTCGCTCTATCTCTCTCTCACTCTCTCCTCATCAAGCCTACAATAATACTTTAGAGTACCAAGAAAAATATGATGTACATCTTTCAACAGTGTCATCAAACATTCACGGTCACCTTTATAATCAATATTTAAATATTTCATTCAAGTTTTTGGAGTTGAAAGACGAGACAAACAAAACATTTGTCAGGTCACAGGGTGACACCCCTTCCACCCCCCCTTCTCATGCAATCCCTGTGGAACCGATGACACTCACAGGATCAGCACGTCCGTTACCCTCCTCCAGACCTCCTATGTTTTTTTTTTCTCTCTCTCTCTCTCTTCTCTCTCGTTCAATCGTATCTCCTCTCTCTCTCCCTCGTTCCTCATCGTCTCTTCTCCCTCTCTCTCTCTCTTCTCCTCTCGATCTCTCCCTCTCCTCTCCTCTCTCTCTCTCTCCTTTCTCTCTCCTCGTCCCCGTCTCTCTCTCCTCGTCTCTAGCTTCTCCTCTCTCTCTCTCCATCTCTCTCTCTCTCTCTCTCGGTCTCCTCTCTCTCTCTCTCTCTCTCTCCTCCTCGCTGTCTCTCTCTCGATATCTCTTCCTTCTCTCTCTCTCTCTCCTCTCTCTCTCTCTCCTCTCTCTCTCTCTCTTCCTCTCATCTCTCTCTCTCTCTCTCGTCCTCTCTCTCATCTCATCTCCTCTCTCTCATCCTCTCTTCTCTCTCTCTCTCCTCTCTCTCAAGTATTGACGCTTGCCTTCCCTCTCTCTTGCAAATCCTGACGTCACGGGGGATTGTGGTCCTTCATTATAACTTACGACTCCACCACCAACCTGTACATCTTTTGCTCAGGATACCATTTACCGTACAGTACATGCTCCTCCATACCGATCCTTCCCCTCCCCCCACCAGCCTTGAAATCCCACCCTCGCCAACCCTTGGTCCTCGCCCCAACCCAACTTGTACCTCATCTAACCACACCTTGCACCTGTTACGCGCGTGACCCTATTATACCCATTCATTGTCCTTTCCTTCTTCCTCCCCTTCCCTCTTCATCTGTCCCCCGCCTCTCATCTCATATCAGTTCACCAGCACTCCATTCTTTTCCGGGCCCACAGCTTCCTCTCATATTATTCTTATGATATTGCCGAATATAGAGAATATATTATTATGTACGTATACACACGTCAACGTTATACACGTATTATGTACGTATGCCACACACACCACACACACACGACCACACACACACACACACACACCACCCACACACAACACACACACTACACACACACATCACACACACCACACCACACACACACACAACACACACACAAAATGCACACACACACACACACACACACACACACACACCCCCACACACACAACACACACGACACACCACACATACACGACACACACACGACACATACAACTTATTCATGGAGGGAAGCAGGAGAGGAAAGGAGGAAGGTGTTGTTTTAAAGGCTAGGTCGGTCCTAATCGTCACGCGGTCCACTGCGTTCGAACGATTGGATTGACATCGACTTTGGACCGAAATTAGGAGTTTGAGTAATCATACATCATGTATGTGTTCATATTTTCATGTTGATAATAATCATGAGACGCGCCGTTTCCCTTCTACAATATTATGTATTATATTGTATAAAAATAGTAACGGATCACCTGAAGATCCGTCACGCCCAGAGTTTGGCAGGGTGACGGATCTTCAGGTGGGATATCCTGGGTACAGGATCTTCAGGTGGGATATCTGGGATGAACGGATCTCAGTGATATCCTGGGGTGACGGATCTTTCAGGTGGGGATATCCTGGGTGTACGTGGATCTTCAGGTGGGCTCATACCTTGAACTGATTCACTTTCCAATGAGGTGCAGATCAAATGTGGTTAAAAGGGCGAGGGTGTCAGGGCGACATAATCAAAAAATAACTTACGTGTAAGGAGGACTTACCACTTAGTTGCTGTGCTGGGGACTTGTACTGAGCAAACCTGTTAAGGTGTACCTTCCAGGTTGTGCTCAGCGCTCGCTAAGTCGAGAATTTATAAAAGGACACTTAAGTCATCTATCAAAGTTGTAAACAGGATAGTGCAAAAGAGATGACTTTTAAATTATATAATTGTCAGTGTTACCGTATATATGGTTGAAGTTCATATGTTACACGTAAATGGAAGTTAATATGAACTTTGGATGAAAAAATATGGACCAAAATGTGATATTCAGAGACAAAAATTATTATTTATTGTTTCGGAGCGGCAACGCAGCAGGGTGGCGCCAGACTTTGTTTGTACTTGCCAGTCCATCCTGACCCAACGTGACCTGCAGTGACCCAGCTGACCTTAAACTCACAGTGATTAGCAATGGATAATCCAATACACCCAGGAAGATAACGGCCAATTGGACCAGGACGATGTGAAAATTTTAAGCTTCTTGAACTCATAAATGTAGGAAGACATACTTAAAGGGACTTTGGGGCCCAACAACTAACTTTGATCCAAGCGACGGCTGGGTAGATGTGACAACGACTGAATCTTTTTTGTTTTCCACATGTACGTCGCACAAAAAGCAAGTGGAGAAGAAATGGGCACAATATTCTCGGGAAGGAAAAAAACGAAATCTATCGACAAGAAGCGACTGCAACAGTCAAAACAGTGATATTTATCAGTTTTTTAGATTTAGAACTTACTTATATTATGTTCATTTGTTTAAACAAGGACGTAACCACTGTTTCTCTACTCTCTATAAAACACTTGAACATTAAGAGTCAATTGCACGTTTTAATGGAACTGTCCGCCGATGTAATTCCTCGCCGAACACCAACCTAGAACTTTTTTTCGCCGACGTGGAAATGTTAACCTAACCTGGACATTGTCACCTAACTTAACCTAATGATCAAGCTAACGATATTAATTTCATCCTTGAATGCAGAAAGCATGGGTAATACTTGATTAAATGTGTATATTGGTCCTGTATATCAAGACAGGAACATCGACCACGGCGGCGAGAATTCCTATCGGCGACAGTTCCAGGTAACCATTGCACTCACAGATGTGTATTAATAAGTACTGGAACTGTCGCCTATAGGAACACTCGCCGACGTCGACGAGTGTTCCTATTTTTTTCTCACGTCGGCCGAGTGTTCCCATTAACCGGGTTTCTGCATTCAGGGATTAAATACCACAAATACCTGAATTAGTTCGGCTACGTTATGTGGTTAGGTTGGTTAGATTCCTTTTTCATATATTACAAGTTAACTTCGCCGGGAAAATTTCACGTCGGCGAGTGTTCTAATGTCGGCGAGAGTTCCTATCAGCGACAGTTCCATAAACCGTTTAAACGGTAACCTGGACTGTCGCCGATACGTCGCGCCCGACGTTATGCGACTGTTCCGAATTTTCGGCACTGCTTCCAGTCTTTCTTGCTCTTGATATAACAGTACCCAATAAATACCAGATTGAATCTGCTATTACCTCGTGTTTCTCATTCAAGAGATTGATCAGACACGTAACTTGGCTCTTCATTGGCACAATAGGTTATCAGGTCATTTCGCCCTCCACCAAGGTCGTTTCTAACCGAAGTCATTTTTCCGCCCTCTCAGTGGAGTCATTTCGCCCACATTATAACTCTCCTTTACTGTGGCAACGCCAAGTTGGAGTTGGCGTCAATCGTAGGGGGTTGTATTCTATATTCTATGAATATCTAGTGGCACAACGATTGTGCAGCAAGTAATAGAATGTAGCCTCTCAATTCCTAATCCTTTGGTAAGCCCTTCTGCATAAGAGGGCTTAAAGTAAACATCATGACAGTAAGGGAGTTTTTTAAAGTTTATACTGTGGATTTAATAAGGAGAGGTAGTAAAAGTTCTTCGGCTTTTTAAGACCAGGTAGAAACAAGATGTACCAGGATTGCCAAAGCTGAAACAGCGTAGATTTAAGAAAAGGGAATAGGGACATAACCTGGTTCACCAATAGCGTGGTGAAATGATATGGAATGGCTTCCAGGAGACACATGTGTGGACTCCGTTAGTGCTAGCCGGTTATTCAGTGTGTCTGGAGAGGACCTCCTTGGGTGAGCGTATTAAAGAGGGGAGCTAGATAGGTTCATGGGTATGTGGGATTGAACGGTGGTGATGTAGGTAGTGTTTATAGTGGAGTCCGTTGCACGTGACATAGAATCTACCACGAGTGTGAGGAACCTCGCGGCCTCTTGAGCTTCCTTATGTTATTCTTATGTATTCTTATCTGTAGTGCTGGGTTGGTCGGAAATGAAAGGCTCCGAAGGTCCAGCGTTAATTACAAAGATGACGATTACGAGAACTGCAAAATGAATTGTTCATTCTTTGGGAATAAATATAGTAGGGGTGAGAGATCGCTCAGTTTACATACTTATCGAAGGTACCTTTGCTCATATTTAATATGGATCAGTAGCTCCTAGTCTACTGTATTACATGCATTTTTACAGAATGCTTCAGGTTTTGATTTATTTTACATTTTAGTTGAGCACATTATTTTCACATACATTTATTCTTTTTTTTTTTTAGTATGTTTCCTCTTGGGTTTTAATAAAGCTTTTACTACAGAGTTGTGCATTGTTTGAATAATACTTGTGGCGAACCAACAATAGTAGTGGGGCGAACCTATGAACTGGTTTGAGTGTTGGGCGAGAACATAACTGTTCTCCACTTTGGTGCGCGAACTGACATTGTGGGCGAAATGTTACTCGTAATAATTTTTGCAAATCACGAATATGGCATGTCAATACAGTGATTCCGTGCGTAAGGTCAACTCGGCGTCACGCCTGTACATCGTTTTTGCATCTCCTTTCCTCTAATTCATCCCATGATTTAGACCGACAGATAGGAACCCCACAGAGGATGGGGCTGTAGAAGAAGATTATTCATTTTCAGTCTAAATCAGGGCGAATTAATGCAAAACACCCAAACTTAAATAAATATAATAAAGTTGGTCCTTCGAAAATTGTGGTCCAACAATATTATGTGTAAAGCATTCAGCATGGGTTGAAAGCGATAACTTTTATTTTTTTCAACTTGATTGCGATAACGATAAAACGATAATTTTTTCCCCCCAACATAGCGATAAAACCTAAACGATAAGAAAATTTCAAACCCAACCTGCGGTAGATCGATAAACGATACACGATAGCGATAAAAAAAATTTAAAAAGCCTTGCGATAACAAAAACGATAAATTGAGAAATGCGCTTTATTTATGTTGTTGCCGACCTCTTCATTTAATCTAATCTATGTTATTAAAGTTCTTCAATTTCGTTCTAGATATGCACCATCCAGATTAGTACACAGAAAATGTAAAGTCGTCCTTGATACTACCAATAGTCCAAATCTGGCACTTTAGTAACGGGATTGGCAACCCTGACTGGCGCACTGCAGCTGTGGTTGTCCAGCTACACACACTACAGCACACAGCTTGGCCAAGTGATCTTGGCAGCTTCTTCATATGAGGTTTTTTCAGGTCTGAAACGTCATGGCGGGCTGTTGTGACTATTCGGCCGCCGTGCACATTTTCTAATTTTTTTACAAAAGTCTTCTTTTGAATTTATCGTTTATCGTCCCATTTTTTGGACTGATCGGAATGACTGACGATAATTTTAGAAAACTTTGCGATAACGATACCATACAGGTTTGACCTCAGCGATAATTATCGGTTAGTCGTTTAACGCTCATTTTATCGCACGCGCAACCACTGCATTCACGTTATGTGCCTTTACTTCCTGTAGCTGTGGCAATTTTGAAGCCTTTCTCTAAACACTGCCTGTATGATTTTTTTCAGGTGGTGGTCCGCCACGAAGGTTGAAGATGAGGCAGAGAACGGAGGCAGTAGAGGAACATTTTGTGGGAGATAATGTCTGCATCGGCGGTGTGGAGAATGCCTGGATGGCACCCAAGACTCAGCTAATCATAAAATGGTTGACATACATTTACATGTATTTAATATCGTATATATATCACTCTATTTTATCATTCCTTCCATATTATGCAACATTTTTTATACCGTTCCTTCATTGCCTGTACGGTCCGCCACCCAATGCGGCCGCCCGTATGTCCACTATATTAAACGGGCATTCGCCGCGGACAGCACACTATTGTTAAACTGTAGGTATGTTTATTGTACGTTATGTTTAATATATCACTATATGTTGTAAACAAAGAGATGTCTAAGTTACTAACCTCACCTCACTATAACCCCCCCCCTAAAAGTTTACTAACCTACCTCACTATGTTACTACCGAACCTCAATATAACCCCCTAAAGTTACTAACTAACCTCTACCTATAACCCACCCGCCCCCCTATTCTGCAGGTTACTAACATAACCTCAACCTGATAACCCCTACAAGTTACTAACTAACCTGCATAACCTCAACGGTAATCCGTGGTGTAGAGGATAAGCACGATCGATTCACAACAACTCGAGAATGTCCCCGGGTTCGATATTTCCCCGGGCATAGTGGAAACAGTTGGGCTGTTTCTGTATAACCCGAGCCCCATGGGTGTCCACCCAGCAGTGATTGGGTTTCGGGTGTTAGCCCGGGTGTTTGTAACTCCGCCTCCCGGGTGCTGGCTTCGGCCACACTATAAGCACTAGCAACCCGCTAGACAGCTCTCTAGGGGTGCTTTTGTGAGATAGCTGTCTGGTTCGTGGCGATCCATCTCAGCTGCGGTCGATATGCCGATTTTCATAAAAAAAAAAAAAAAAAAAATAACCCCCTTTAGAATTTACTTATAATTGCCGTAGGCGGGGCCGCAGGGGCCCGCAGCCGCATTGGGTATACCCGTAACTGTAACAGATGTAATATGCTTCCACCAATACTGACACATCATACAAATCCAGTTGTAGCGTCTACGTCGCAGTCTTACCTGCATATTCTCCACGTAAAAGAAGAGTTCTGTATGTAATTTCGACGATCCAGTGTCCATAATCCCATAACGTATTTTACACTGTAATGTATATATTTTGGATACTCTATAACATTTCAGTGGTTGTTCCACTCCTAACCTGTTTTTTTCATAACTTTCACCTTGCTTCGGGTATATTATACAGCAAGGTGACACGTTTACAAAAGAACAGGTTAGGAGTGTAACTAACCATTGAAATGTGATATGTTATCCAAAATATATACACGTAGGCAGTGTCAATAATTACGTTATTGGGATTTAATCGGGAACTGTCGTTCGAAATACATACAGAACTCTTTTTTTACGTGGAATTATTCCGGAGACCGATTTCGCGCTACACTGTATTGTATGATATGTGTCACTATTGTTGAAGCATATACATGTACTACAGGCATTGGAGGATAGTTTGATTTCAGGCCCTTCCATACATTCTGCCCTATATTACGAACTTATTCTTGTTTGTGGTGACACTTTGCTATTAAACTAAACACCTTAACCTCATCACATGTGTCTAACGGAAGAATTTTATATTGTTGTAGATATATAGACAGATGTTTAAAAACGTTTTGATGAATAGACACTGGCTGTTTGATATTGAGTCTACTTTATTCCTGAAGCTAGTTTTTTTTGGACTCTACTGGGCATCTTTGGAGGATTATGGCTCGCAGCCCAATCTGTCATATATTTATATCCCTAGAGGGGATAATGTCTGCCTATTGAGCGCAGTGATTGATGTGTAAGAGGGTTTGACCCAATCACTGCCTTCATAGACAGTTCTAGTGTCCCTTCGAGCATGTCTAAATCTAGGACAGTCGCCTAGCGTAGCCAAAATTTCCTCCGAATGGAAGCCCGTAGAGGCGAAACTATCAGGAATGAAAAGTACTCAAAGTACTTCCCAGCCCGTGTCTCCTTGGTTCACCTTGTGTTTTTGTACTAATTTATTTGTTTTCTACCGTTGAATATTTACAAGCTGGCCACAAACGTTATTTGCTCTAATAATAGGTCTTGAGGGTGGCTATATTTAGTTGTTACCATAATTTGACAGCAATGTCCGTCCCTTTATTAAACATAGCAATTAAACGCAAGTTTTTATTGAATCAAAATTCGTTCATCATGCTTTAGGGAAGGCAGATAATTAGTCGAGAGGCAAGGTCTGGGAGTGCATCGGACATATATATGCTTTGTGGCATTATAATTTTTGTTTACTTATTTGTCAATGTGGTATAGATAGAAACCATAACGCTATAACTTGCTTGTATTCAAGAATTTCGTAATGACCTCAAATTCATTATTTCGTGAATTCCATGTAGGAGCAACGTTCTCTTATCACTTAACATAGTTTCCTTTATTTTGTTCATTGTAATGCTTTTGTTTGGTCCTTGTTAGGTTTAAGGGAGGCATCAATATTGTTTTACTTTGTTAAGTTAATGAAATGTCATAATGTCAGCGTATCCTATTAAGTTTTCTGGAGAGGAGCTCCTACCCAAACGGTTATAATTTCCATTAGGCAGTGAATGTGATTGGACTCTTTCACCTATGACGCTGGTAATCCCTTGATGATGGTGCCATCCTTTCCAGCCTTAGTTGTCGGCCCCTACCCTAGATGGAATTCGTGCTTGGCGTGGGCTGGCCCTTGCAGCTACGGTTCAACCAGCCTGTAGGATTATAGAATTAGCCTTCCATCTCCCTCCTAGGCCACCTCCTGACCCGCTATAACTGGGACACTGCTTTGATTGCAGCTGGTCACCAGCCATTGATTCAATAAACTTCTCATCAAATGTTATATCTGGCGAAATTCACAGCAGGATTGCTTGGCAAGGCCTGGCCGTCCCATTATACTCCTTTGAAGAAGTGATAAGCTATTTTTTGTGTTTCAGTGTAATTTACCTTGTGCTTGTGATTTTGTGAATGCTTGTGTGAGCTGTTGTGTGTATGCAATGTTGTGTGTTGTGTGTGTGTGTGTATATATGTGTGCGTGTGTTGTTTTGTTTGTATCAACTTATGATCAACTTGTGTTTTAAGGTAAATATAACATGAAACTTTTTCCGATTGTTTATTGACTAAATGCTTTAGCATTTTTTCGCTTACAGTTCTACAGGCCAAGGTAGACTGGATAATTATATCGGATAATGGGAAAGAAAACCCAACACGAAGCTAAAGAATAATGGTTTTTGGGCAGGTAACAGAGGTAGGTCGATTATAGGACCCGTTTGCCGTCGCTTCACACCTGCTGGCTGCGGGGTTTCTTAATTTGAGGATTGTACTCATCTCAGCAGTTTTCAGTACTATTTTCCCGGCTGTGTAAAGGAAAGACAATCTATCGTATGAGTCAGACATGGCATGATTAGGGATGATTATAATCAAAACAATCAGATAATGCAAAGGCCTGTGATTACATAATCATTATCAAAGTCACACATCAAAAAGTTAAGCAACAGGTATAGATCATAATCCCTATGAAGCTGCAGCTTTAATTCATAAATCAAATCATAATCATAATTTTTTCTTCATAATAATCAATAATTAAAATGTGATTATGGTGATTATTTCATTGTATTTTTTCCATGTAGCAGATTCTCATTTCTCCTAAATTAAATTAGCCAATTTCATATAGATATGGCTGTACCAGGTCCAGCTATTTTGTTAAAAGTCATAACGCAATGAAATCTATTATCTGACACGGTAGTCAGACTATAGAAATTTGTTTTTACAGTGTTTAACAACTGTCTCCTTACAATGAATCAGAACATTCTTGCATTCTATTTTTAATTATATTACTTTCAGCGTCTCAAAAATTATTTAAATCTGCGCGCTATATTATGGCAGTTGGCTGAGTGGCCTGCATTTCGTTTAACAACTATAGGCTACACAGTGCTTGTGGCCCTTCTGAACATGTATTGATGTTTTGTAGTATAGTCGACCCCTTTATCTTGGAGACCCTGGGTGGAGTGGTGGAGATTCCTGCTGTGTTGTCACGTTTCACCGCCTTGACAGGCGAAGTTGACGTTTCCTCTCATACTTTTAGCTATTTCATGGACTCATTCTCATCAAACTATATTGTTAGCAAGAGCGACAGACGAGAGGTTAAAGTAACGTTCCGACCCAAATTTTTTTTTTGTGCAGAAAATATGTTGAATGTTCATGTCAAAATACCTATCCACAAAAAATATTAATTTTCACGCCTTAATGTGCCCTAAAACAATGACTTTTGTAAAAAGCGCGGGAAAAACAACCACCACATTCCAGCCGTGGCCGAAACTTGCTGTGCGATGTCACAGCAGGAAGCCTCCCAGCACCCGCCCGACACAGACATACACGGAGACTCAAAGAAAAATGCAGTACCCGAAGAGTCCCGGGTGCTTCTGGTATATTAATTTTTGTGCGCATGGCACATATATTATCACGTCTGCACAATATAATTCGTCGCCCCATCAGTTGCAAATGGGTGCTGGGTGACTGGTATCAACACGGGTAGACTGATGACAAAGAAACTGGGTGATTGGTGCAAAAGCGACAACATATTGTTGATATACCGATCCATGTCTAATATTTTGACCTGCATTAACGATCAGGATGATAGAAATGGTCTTGGAACGATTACTTTAAGAGGGAGTCGGGCCTGGAGGAAGGCTAAGGGTGAATGTGACCCAGCGCGGACTTGACCTGGCATACCTCGGGGCCAGATTAAATGCACACCATGCTATGCCTGCATGCACACACCACACACACAGTGCCACACACACACATGAGCCACACACCCATCTGTAATCTAAATTATTCTTACCTAAAGTTGAAGGATAGCAAAAGTGGATCCCTGCATCGGTGACCAAGCTTGATTGAGCTCAGGTTGCAATTGCTGGTCTGAACCCACATCACCATATCCATCGTCAGCCCACCACCGGCACCTCTTGCATGCCTGCATCCAAATTCTTCTCCTTGCACAAGTTATAAAGTGCATCACGGCCATGATGATCTTGCAGGTTTTCTGGTGCTGACTCTCACTTCCCCATGGAGAACATGAAACACGCGCTTCCACTGCCAATGCCCCTTCGACAACACACCTTGTCTTCCCTAGTGTGCACCATGTCAAACATGATGTGCACTATTAATAACCAATTGCCGAAGGTTTCCACATCTCAAACAACAATACCGCATTTTTGACGATCATCTACCTAGGAATCATAATGACTACTGTATTATTTGTACGCAGGACTGAAACGATTTTTTAAAGGACCCCTTTGTGGCGTAATTTTCATATCTTTCAACGTGGCATTCATCAATGCAGAATGTACACATCGCATCTATCTAGTACTCACATAATCAACTTTTCATCTTCTTTTTTAATACTGAACATTCAATAGCAAAGGTCCCTTTAATGTTTGCTTACAGCCTTATCTTAACACCTACTGGGGTGGCTATCATAGTATGCCTTAAACAAGTGAATATAATGAGCACAAGAAAAGACCAATAAAAAGAAATATAAAAAAAAATTAATTTTTTGCGAAAATATTTGATGGCTGTTCATTAGGTATATACCAATAATACATGGTGTTTTTTGTAGTTACAAGTTGTCCTTTGGGTATCTTATCACGACATAAACAGAATGTAAGATGACAAATTTGCAATAAAATGGTACATGTAGGTTGCTGCTTTGATAATGCATTTCTGGACACACGAAAGGCGGGTATAATTCGCGATTGAGCCCTAAATGCAAAAAATTTACTTGCCCCCCACACACACATAACTGAACTTATTTCCGACCGAAACGGTTTTAAGTTATTTTAAATAAGAGTAACGAGATTAAGCGTTCTCGTGTTTCTATATATTTTGGTTAGTTTAGTTAGCAGCGAAGTTAAATTTGTATATCACCTTGTTTTTTTTTTTTGGTTCCAAGGGAGGGAGTCGTTTAGGGCTGGTTGGGGGGCATCTCCTCCCCCGACTTCATAATTACGTTTTTAGAGGTATGTGAATGGATTCTGTGAAGGGTCTGGGGAGGAGATAACTCTAATCAAGGGCGGGATACGGACTCTAGAATTTTACCCCAGATTTCCAAATCAATCACCTAAAATCGTTATTTCGGTAAACAAAGACTCGCCTAGACTCATTGGTGCCCAATAACGAAAATGTACCAAATGGGTAATAAATGACTAGTGACGGTAATGTGCAATTTAAAACAATACTGATTGATGGTTTTCAATCTAAAAACGTTTCTTTTCATCATAAGTATTTCTAACCTGTATAACCGCTGGTCGGTATTAAAAAGGCAATATTTCGGTTAGGTTAGGTTTCGAGTTAGTTAGTTAGAAGGCAGGTTTAGGTTAGAGGTTAGGTTAGTTAGAATGTTAGGTTTAGTTTGATGGTTTGTGATTAGGTTTAATGAATTGATGCTTTTACACATGTATTGCTTTTTCTTTTTTCCCGTCAAAACGTCTAAAAAAAAATATTTAGAAATTTTTCATCACTTTTTCCGAATTGCAAAACACCCTCCTTTTGAGGCTTGTCCTTACAAAAAAACTATCTCCATAATGGAAAGCAATTACATATTAATCTAAAATAACTCTACTTGCTTTAAATCTTGCAAGTCATAAACTACTTTTTTTTCCCAAAACGGCATATTTTAGCCTCGTGTACTTACCTGTTCTAGGCACTCTTGTGCTCCGTCCGTGGCTGAAGGTAATGGGGTCGCAATTGACGATGACAGGCGTACCATATCTCCTAAGAGAAAGCCAGCCACCATGAATCTAACATCTCCATTACTGGTATTTCAGGCTGCATCTCCACGCCACATTCTACCATCAATTGGGTTGATCAGGCCCCTAGTTTGCTACACAGCCAATATGCTGAATTTTGCCATCAACAACTACTTTGTTGTTGATGCGATGATCTTTTTCGATTGTGACGTACTGCAGGCCTCATATTCACTTGGAGCAACTATTCCTAGATATGAGTGGGCCGGTACTATGCACTGCCTCACTACATCCTGGGAAGCCACAGCACTATTCATAAAGTCAACCTGGTTTCGCTGCTTTCCCGGCTAGCCGGGTTGGGAATTTGGAGACGAATCTTGAGACGAATGTGGTTTTTCACAAAAGCGTCCAATTGTCGGACTTATCACAATACTGAGGCTGCCTGAGATAAGCCACAGTCATCCACCCGCTACACATTTGCATTTTGCCAGTGGCCAAGTATCCGCATTGTTATGACACTTTCATTTCTCCTATACATTGGCTTCTGTTTCGTCGTGGTGATATTGCATACTCTCACCATATCAGTCCACCAACATTATTCCCCGTCGCGATCCAGCCTGTACCTTTTAATGAGGTCAGCATCTCATACATGTCAAGACATCTTTGCTAGGCCTGTAAAATTTTTGGGTCTCGGAGGGAGCCTGCCTTGTTGTTTGTGCGTCCATCTTCGGCTAGTGAATGACTAAGTGGCTGGAGAAAAGACTTGAGCATGCCCATGAAGGACATTAACTTTGTGGCCTGATTAGCAACTTTGAATCGATTCAATATTTTTTGATTAAAATACTTAAGCAATTTCGTAATATTTAAGTGTAAGATCAGGCAAATTTGTCGTCTGGCTAAGAACGCTTAACAATACTTATCTTTTGGTTTATGTCGGCCCAGGACCCTCCAGTCAGGTAGATGACTATGTAAAAATAAGTTGACTGCAAACTAGAGTCATAGGATTCAGTCGACCATAGGTCACGCAATACCTTCTAAACTAACCGTCTTACCAACGGTTGTTAATGTTCCCTATATTTATTCGGTGGCATTCAAAAACAGACTTTTAGGCGTGTAAGTTAAGTGTGATACCTGTGATACTGGATGCATTTGACAAAATACTCCAGCTCAAGATGGTTTTTCTGTGAAAGGCCAAACAAAAGACAAGTCCTGAAGTATACAAATCCGCCAAGTCTTTAGAATGGATCTTTTTTTGTCCGTTCTCGAGTTTCAGAAGATACATTTCTCCAAGATCATAACACTAAAGTTGTTTTGTTTATTTGTTTTATTCAATCATTTTTATAAATATAACATTACTGTGGGCTAGGGGAATACACCTTGTTTTTCTCTTCAGTTGGTATGTGTGAAAGTCCTGTGGATGATGGATCTTCAGAGGGAAATCCTCTGGGGGGACAGGTTCTTCAGGGGGATCTGGGTGACTGGACTCTTCTAGGTTGGTGGGAAATCCTGGGGGTGAACGGATCTTCAGGTGGACATTCTGGGGTGGACGGATCTTCAGGTGATCCCATTTACAAATATAAACTAAGCCACGTGAAACGTATTCGAATGATTTTATCGTCCCATGTGAAATATTGCCGCCAAGAACTGGCCTTGCCACACGTCAACGGCAAGCACAATTCTAAGCTCTTGGATACTGTCCAGACCAATCAGCAGACAGCGACGGAAGTCAAGATGCCCCCCTCCCATCTCCTGAGGGAGGAGCTCCTTCCGTCTTCTAAGAAGTATCGACTTATAGGTTCTTATCATCCCGGCCACTGCATTAAAGATGGTCGAAAGAGTTGCCCCGGTCAGGAATCGAACTTTGGGACATCGGCTCACCATTCCAAGTACACTAACCGACGTGGCCACCGCCTCCCCTAAGACAGATTTAAAGACGAATTAAAATGTACTTCTCACTCCCCCCCCCCCAACTAGTTTTTTTTTTCATTGTACGGGAACAATAATTCTTTATACAAATTGTTGTTGGACGAATATATTCTGAATCCCATAACAATATTTGTTTGTTTGAATACATCAAGTCTTGTCGGAACAATTCTTCGTCAATGTGGATAGAGAGTTCGCCGCCCTGTGCCTGTCTAATCACCATGTTCTTTCCATGTACGTGTGACTTTTTCCTTTGCGTAACAACACCGTTGTATCGAGTGTGTTGCACTGTGTCATTGGTGGAAGGTTATAGTGCGGTACGCACACTTTTTTCACAGGAATTCAGCACTCGGGATTTTTGTATATCATAATATTTGTTTTCCTACTTGAGTAACTTGCAATCAACTTTAATTTAAGCTGTAT
This sequence comes from Chionoecetes opilio, assembly GCA_016584305.1. Classification (NCBI taxonomy): domain Eukaryota; kingdom Metazoa; phylum Arthropoda; class Malacostraca; order Decapoda; family Majidae; genus Chionoecetes; species Chionoecetes opilio. The sequence goes on from JACEEZ010026365.1 coordinate 27,388, forward strand.
ACTGCATCCCATTTCCAAATTTTATATGCCACATAGCGATATGGAAAACCGTCGTGTTCCAACGCAGCAACGAATGGAAAGATATTAGTGGCAACCCTCGCGGGCCCCTTATGGGTCCAGTTACTCCGCGTTTGGTAATGGGAGGTTGCTGAGTGTGCATCCTGTTTGTTTAACTTTGGTGTTTAGTGCGTTGCGGGACACAGGCACTTGCCACGTGCAGGTTCGTCGCGCGCAGCAGATGGTTGGGAGATTCCGCGGGCTGGCCTGGCCGGAATCCTGGGCATGTGCTCTACTTTATTGGTGTCCTTTGGGCGTGGTGCGTTGTGGTGGTGATGTGCATTACTCACCGTACACAGTTATGACAAAAGATCGTATTCTCTCAAATATGGATGTGCCGAAAATATGTAAGGATATAGACAACTGAAATGTCTAAAGCAGAGGTGATGGAAACGTTTATTGATAGTTATTTTAATTTGAAATAATGTCACATAACTTATATTAGCTGTGATGCTGATTTTGTTTTGAGAGATTCTGCTGCATGACAATGCTTTTGTTTTTGGCGATAACATCAAGGACAACACTTATCCTCTGTGATGTCCGTTTGTTCGTATTTCATTGTCACTGTGCAGATTTAACTAGAAGATAAAATACAGATATGAATACCACCATCATAACGGAGAAGTATTTGTTACTTTCCTTAGTAAATGATTTGTTAATAGAAGATTTTATGATAAATTTTCAACGAATCTCTGTCCCCTATTCATAGAGGGGCATTACAGTTTCCAGACAGCGATAAATCACCGCCGAAACATGTTGCACTGGAAGAGGTCGCGTGTGCCAATAACAATGGCAGAGCTTGAAAGCCAATAATTATGATATAATTGTGGGATAAGAAATTCGAGAATTTATAAAGTAGGAATACTGTTAGGTAAGATGTAGGAAAGAACACACACAAAATACGCACTCACAACGCGGCGGTCTACTCCATCCACTGTCTCATATTATATGTAACTGATTCCCCACCCACACCACACACACACACACACACACACCACAGCTACACCACACACACACACACACACACACACACAACATCTAACTCCACACACTACACACACCACATCACAACACACTACACATCTTCACCACACACAACACACACACACTAAGATTCCCTGTCCCTCATCACCTCCTAGTGCCCTTAGCCACAACCTCTCACATTTTCTGTCTCTTTCCTTACCTATCGTCTCTTCCGTCTACCAACACATATACTCACCAAATGATACATTGAGACGGCGCCCCTAGCCATTTATCACAGCCTAGGTAAATATAATATACTCCACTCATACACTGTGTAGGAAAAGATGACTTATGAATCATGTACCCAAAAAAAGTAGTAGTTCTGAGAAGCTGATAATTGTCTCCCTCCTTGTCTTTTGGCCCTCAAATTATTAGTTTCATTAAGCATTCACTGATACAATAGCCTCAAGTCATCATGTTTGTGGTACATGCGGGTTGGGTTTGGATCTGAGGCTGCCGTGAATTTAGTTTTTTTTTTTTTCGTTTTTTTTCCAACAGCATTCAGACACGATACCACGGTTCATAATCACCTTGAAGGTAGATGGCATGTCACTTCGTCTTCTTGGTCTGAAATGTCACTACTCATTTAAGTAGCCCCAGCTGCCCCGTTGCCGGTCCCATTGGTGGCCTTGTAATGCACCTTATGTACGCTTCTTCCAGCCTTTTCATTTGTTGTTTCAGAATTGCGTGCGTTGTTATTGATTTGTGAGAGAGGAGACGAGGAAGAGAAGAGAGGAGAGAGAGAGAGAGCAGGCAGACGAGAGAGAGAGAGAGAGGAGAGAGAGAGCATGAGAGAGAGGAGAGAGAGAGAGAGCGTAGAGCAGAGACGAGCAGAGAGGAGTGATGAGAGAGGATGGGGAGAGAGAGTAGAGAGAGAGAGAGAGAGTAGAGAGAGGGGAAGAGAGAGGGAGATGTAAGTAGAGTAATTTGGATGGTACAGCGCTACATACACAATCGGAACGCTAAAAATGAAAAGAAGGCGTGTTTCTGTGTGTGGTGTTTTGGTGCATGTGTGTGTGTTGTGTGGGTTTGCATGTGTGTTTGTGTGTGTGTTGTGGTGTGTGGTGTGTGTGTGTTTGTTGTTTGTGGCCGTAGCACAGGTTTGTCGATTTGAAGGTCAATATCTCCTTCCGGAAATCGACCACAATGCAATCTCTCTCCTCCTCTTCTCTCTCTCCGTCTCTCTCCTCTCGCTCTCTCTCTCTCTCTCTCTCTCTCCTCCCTCTCTCCTCTCTCTCTCTCTCTCTCTTTTTTTTTTTTTAACTTAATACATTGAAACAAAGCGGAGTTGATGTGCTAAAGTCCCCGGCTGGGACGCCAAGGACTATCTCTATAGCGTCATTACTATTTTATACATAAGCAAATAATTACTACAATAGTATAACAAGTACAGCAATTCTCTACTATAATACTAATACTAATACACGATGATTAAGAAATTTACTAACACCTATACTCTAATACACTAATATAAAGAATATACTAATACATTGATACACATATTATAAAGAATTATACTAAATGTATAAATTAATCTTATAATACAAATGTTTTAGCATTATTTTTATTACATTTTTCTATTGCGTTAGTACCGCTTGCAGCCAGGCATTTACGCCCGATTTTGAAGGTGTTTACAGGGAAGTGGTGAGGTGCAGGTTTCGTCTGGCGCACCAAGGTGTTCCCTATAGTCGCCATAGCGGGGTAGGAAGGGCGTAGTTAATGTTTCCGTCCCTCAGCGAAGGGCACAGTCACCTGATGGTGATTGTTGTGGGCCGCGACGGGTAAATGGGAGGGCCTGTGCCCGTGGGTTTGGGCGCATCTTCTGTCCCTTTTTTTAAAGTTTAGCGGCTGACATCCTGTGAGCCTTGTACATGACGCATCCATGCCTGCCACGTCACGCCGCTGCTGGAGAGGTTGTAAATGATCTGTGCAGCAGCCTCAGGGGCTTTCAGCCGGGCCAGCCGCTGGTCTCTGGCTTGAACCCGGTCAAGTGAGGCCGAGGTATGACGGGGGCGCAGGAGGACCATGCGAGGGGCGAATATATCCATCAGGGAGCGGACTTGTGGACTTGTAAGTGTGCGCGACTCCCTGAAGTCTCTGCGTCCATAAGGTGCGCGACTACGCGTCCGGCTGCAGCTCAGTTTCAGGCATCATCCTTGGCGACCTACCTGACGTGGCTGGTGTATGTGGAGCGCCAAGTCGAACTTCCACCCAGAATGTTTTCTGACTCCTGGAGATGTATTTTTCCTCTGCCTTCCAGGAGAATGGTGTGGTTGGTCCCAGTTGACTGCATCTTGCCTGCGGGAGATGATGACGGCTTTAGTTTGTCTGGTGCAACGGCTTGCCATCCTCTTTGCCCCAGGAGGCGATACTCTGCGCAGTTGCCTGTTGATGCGAATGATTGGTGTTGTGGCGTCACGTCCCTCCTCACATGGCGAATGTGAGAGTACAGTCGTCTGCGTATTGCTCTTGCCCCATCAGGAATCCGCTTTCAGGATGTTGATTGAAGTAAACATTTCCATATAATGGCCCGCCCGAGTACCCTTCCTTGGAGGGACCTGGCTTTTGATGAGGATTTTCAGAGGAGGTGTGCCGTATCACCACCACGCGCAGAGTTCTTTCGTGGAGGTAATCTTGCAGGAGGTGTAACAGGTCCCCGGCAAGATCCACCAGCTTCTCGAGCTTGGTAGTGCTGCCCTGCTGCCACCCTACCGTCAAAGGCACCAGCGATGTCAAGGGCAAGCCGAAGGTGTACTTGCGCCCCGATCTAGGGAGTGGTTTTCCAGGCGCTGAGTTGCAGGCAGATAAGGTCTGCTGGCGGATTTCTCCCTGTCGGCAGCGAATTGCCGAGTGAAATGTGCAGCGGGTACGCGTAAGAAAAAATTAGTGATTTTTGAGGCAATGATGGAGCTCAAGAAACTTTCCAACAAACGGAAAGTAGGGAATGGGGCGGTAGTTCTCGAGGATTGCGCCTTTGCTCTTCTTTTTTGGATAGCCAGCGTACTCTTCACACACTTTCCACTCAGATGCCCTGCTGAGAGAAAGCACTCCGGAAGAGATGGTAGCAAGAGGCACAGCAAGTTGGGGCACATCTGTTGAAGCGATGTTAGGGTCTATACATCTCTGGTCCCGTGAAGCGTTTTCTGGGATCACTTGTTGATGTTGTTTGCTAACTCCCTTCCTCCGTGTGTAATGGTGATGTTCCCTAGGGGCGGCCTTGGTTAGAAACCGTGAACTGTAGGGTTTCATCGTTCTGGGTCAGGACTGTGACATCTTGGAGGAGAAGTGTGTAGATGCCCAAATCCCTGAGCTGTTACTCCGGTGCGACTTGTGCTCCAAACAGCAGCCATCAGGTGCCTGTCAACGGTGGGGATTCTTTCGTTCACGAGAGAAGCCCTGTTGTATCGTTTTGATGCTGCTCACACTAATCCTTCCTTAGTGCCCACTGATGGGCCTGTTAGCTTTCGCTATTGAGGTGATTCCCTCCATTGTTGGCTTCGGCCCTCTTTCCTGTGTTTTGTCTTCCTTTGTGTTGGGTTGCGATACTTATATCGCAGTCCATGACCCTTGCGGGCGCTTATTGTCTGCTGCTTTCCTGCCCATTGTGAAAGCCAAACCCAGGAGCTGGTCGCTCTCCGGTTTAGTGACGTGTAATGTCTGGCTAGGGCACCTAATCTCTTTTGGGGACATCTAGTATTTCCTGTGAGGTCTTCACGTTTGTGTGTCACGTCACCTATAAGGACGTCAGACTCACACACACACAACACACACAACACACACACTCTCTCCTCTCTCCTCTCGTCTCTCGGCTTCTGCTCGCCGTTCTCTCTCCTCTCTCTTATCTTGGCTATATCTTTTTCCGTCGGCTCCTCTCTCCTTCTTACGCCCTCTCTCCTTCGATCTCCTCTATCGCCTCTTTCTGTCATCTCATTTCCATTCTCCTTCATCTTCCGTCTGGGAGGGGGCTCCGTGGTTCTTCCCTCTCTCCTCTTCTCATCTCTCCTTCTCTCTCGGTCTCTCTGTGCCTCTCTCTCTCTTCGTTCCACTCTCTCTCATCCTCGTCTTCTCTCTGTTGGTTCCGGTTCATCTCTTTCTCTCTCCTCCCCCCCGCCTATCATCTCTCTTCTGGTCCTCTCGTCTTCACTTTCTGCTCCTCGGCACATCCCCACTGTCTCTCCTTCTCTCCTCTCTCTCTCTCCTCTCTCTCTCTCTCCTCCTCTCTCTCTCTCATCTCTTCTCTCCTCTCTCCTCTATCTCTCCAACCTTCTCTTCTCTCGTCTCTCTCCTCTCTCCTCTCTCATCTCTCCTCTCTCTCTCTCCCCCATCTCCTCTCTCTCTCCTCTCCGAATCTGCTCTCTCTCTCGCTCTCTTCTCTCTCTCCTCTCTCTTCTCTCTCATTTCCGCCTAGTTAAGTGGTTAAGTCTTCGTTTGCCACTCAACAACCTGAGGTTCACACCGTGCTCAATTAAGGCTCTTCCGTTTTATATTACTATGTATAAAATATATATAGTATATTATATATATAATATATATATATATATATATATATATATATATATATATAATTATATATATATATATATATATATATATATATATATATATAATATATATAATATATACTGTATATATATATAATATATATATATATATATATATATATATCTATATATTACTGTATATATAAATTATATTTTATATATTATATATATATATATATAGCAGAGAAGAGAGAGAGAGAGAGAGAAGAGAAAAGAGAGAGAGAGAGAGAGAGAGAGAGAATTTCTATAGCATGTGATGTAAAGAGATCATGTCAAGAGGAACAGCTTTTTTTGACAAGTCCTTCTATTGGTTTTATCCTCTTTGATTGCTAGTGATGATGATCAACAGTGGATTCCACTCCTCCACACGGGTCTCGTGGAGCTAGAGTTAAGACTTTCTTTTAAGTTATTTTTGGCCTCAAACTTCCCCAAATTTCAAAAAAAAAAAAAACCAACTTTTAGTTCAAGACCCCATGAATTTTAGGATTAAATTGTTTAAAACCCGGGGTTCCCCCCGGGTAATTTTTACAACCTAATTTTTTACAAGTAAAATCTTTAATTTAAAAAAACCCCAAAATTTGGGGGGCCCCCTTTTTTTATTTCCCCTTTGGGACAATTTAAAAATTTGGGAAAAACCCCGGGGGCTGTTTAAAATAGTTGGAAAAAAAGGAGCCCTTCTATTTTAAAAGGGAGGGGTTGGGCCCGTAAGGGGGTTTTTAAGAAAATTTTTGAAAACCCCGGGAAAATTGGTTTCCGCCCTTTCCCCCAAAAAACCACTATTTTGGGCCATTGCGCAATTTAAAATAAAAAATTTAGGATATTTTTAGGCCCACACAATTTTGGAAAAATTTTTTTGAAATTTAGGGAAAAAAGATTTTTATAAAAAAGGGAGGGAGGGGTAAAGGGGGGAAAACCCACCCCTTGGTTTCCCCTTCCCCTTAACCCCCTTTTCCTCATACCAAAACCCCCCCACCCCCCCCAAAAACACACACGGTTTTAAACCCGGGGAAAAAACAAAAAAAAAAACAAACCTGCCTTTTTCTCCCACCCTTTAAACACCCTTCATCCCACACCACACACACACAACCCACACACAACACACACAAACACAAAACAACAACAAACCCCCAACCCCAAAAACCCCCCAACAAAAACCCCACACCCAAACCCCACAAAACCACACAACCAACAATACAAACCACACACACCACAACAACACAAAACAAACACACAACACAACCCCACACCCCACACCCCACACACACCCACACCACACACACACCCCACACACCCCCCAAAAAACCCAAAACACATACCCCAGATTTTTTTTCTTTGATAAGTTTCACAGTGATCTAACAAAGGTAGTATTGTCTGGGTGATGCGGGGGACAGAGGGGGGGAACAAGGGTGATTTTCCCAAAGGATAATACTTTGGGAACTTTGGGGGGGTTTAATGTTTTGTTGTTATTCTTTTCTTTATAAAATTACAAAAAATGGAAAAAGGGTTTACATATGAGAAAAAATCTTTTTTGTGAGTAGATTTTGGGGGTAAATTTTCAGAAATTTCCCCCGGGCCCCCGGGATTGGAAATTTGGGTGAGTTGATATATCAACGAAGGAAAACCCCTTGAGACCCAAAGAACGTTATTTCCATTGTAATTAAATACCCTTTAGATGATGGATGATATAACAATTTTTAGATATAAACCTTTTTTAGTATCCTTGTCCATGGGAAATTTGGTATTTCCCCTTTATTTTTTCGAAATTTCAGGTTAACAAAAAGACGATTTTATATGCAAAAAAAGATCTGGGCGTAAAAGCTTTTTAACGAAGATCAAAGGGCTGAGGTGACGGGGGTGAAAAGGAAAAAAGCGCAGAGGGGGTAAGAAAAACCCCAAAGGGGGGCAGCTAATTTGGGAGTTGCCTTTGAGCGCCCTCTTTTCCCCGGGACCCCCCCCCCCCCCTAACCTTGTACTAAACTTTCCCTCTATTTTACCCTTATCTGAATCCGTTTTTTTTTTTTTTTTTTTTTTTTTTTTTTTTTTTTTTTTTTTTTTTTTTTTTTAACATTTTTGGGCCTATACCCGCCTGTAGGCAGTGACTTCTAAAGGTTTGGGTTTGGTGGGCTCTCGTGGTTTCCCACTTTGAGGGCTGGGGGGGGTTTGGGCCCTCCCCCTGTAGGGCCAGCAGGATTTTATATTGACCCCCCGTGTTTGACTTTTAAAAAATGTGCCCCCTGGGGTCCCCCGATGCACTCGCAATCGAAGGTATTTACGAAAGTAGGGTACGAGTTAATGGGCGGGGCATGTGGGTGTTTCAGGACGGTGCAGAAAGATTTTGGTTTTTTCGGGATGGGGGGGGGGGGGGTTGGGCACCGAGAACCCCAGGGCGTCGGAGACGCTTAACTGGGGGTAGCATTTAGCGTCTCCGTCTACACCTCTGAAATTACCGCCTCCCCGCTTGTCCGACCCCCCCAAGAATGTTTCCCTCTTCTTTCTCGTGCTCCTCCTCTCTCTCTCTCTAAATTTTCTAAACCCGCAGGGTGGCATGGTTGGTAGGGGCCGTAAGCTCGCTTTTCCCCAGCGTCCCGGCTTTTGGTCAACGGTTCGAGCCCCCGGGTTCGTTCGGCGGGGGGCCCTTTGTATAGTCAAAACCTTGTATTTGGTTTATTTTGCAAGGGCCCTAGTGGGAAAAAAAAAGTATCATTTTATCTCTAATACCTAGCTTACCCTACTAAGCGTGCGGCCACAGGGGGCCTGCATTTAACGCCCCCAACGGGGGGGTCTAAAAAAGACCCCGCCGGACCTGACCTGCCCTGACTATCCCATAACTTTAAGTGCATTCAACAAGCCCAAAAAGACCTGACCCTTCCCTCCTAAAGGTTACCCCGGGGACCCACTTTCCAACCTTTTAAAAATTTAGGAGTCAGCAAAATTAATTTTTTCAATCCTTTAAAAATTAAACAGAACATCAGCCAAAAAAAAACCTTTTTTTACAAAGCTTTGTAAAGAAAAAAAAACAGGGAGAGGGGATTTTGGACAAAAAAAAAAGGGCGGGGTAAAGGGTTTTTAAAAAATTTTTTAAAAGGCAATTCTTTTTAAAAGCAAACAAAGGAAAGAAGACCCTTTTCAAGTGGAAAGGTTTTAAATGAAAGGGGAAAAAAGTGAAGGGAGGGGAAAAATTTTTCCCCCGGGCCAATAAATTACCCCTTTTTTTTTCTTTTCTTCTCCTTAATGCCTTCCTTGGCCTTGTTGTTCCCCCCCCTTTTCCCCCCTTTTGGTTTTTCCCTTTTTTCCGCCCTTTTTGGTTTAAAATTTGTTTTTTCCCCCCTTTTGGGGGCCCTCTTCTCTCTCTCCTCTCTCCCCTCTCTCTCTCTCTCTCTCTTTTTTCCTCCCCCCTTTTCCTCCCCCGTCTTTTTTTCCCTAATTAAATTGGCTGAAATTTTTTGTTTTACCTCCCTTTCCTCCGCCTCCCCCCCCTTTACCTTTTTTTTTTTTTTCCCAAATTAAATTTTTAAGGGTATTTATTTTTTTTGATATTACCCTCTTCCCTTTTCTCTCCCTTTTCCCTCCCCTTTAAAACCCTTTTTCCTTCTCCTTTCCCACCCTTGCCTTCCTTTTTGTTTTCCCCTTTTCTTTCTCTCCTCCCCATGCAAGCCATTTTACCCCCTTATTCTGCAGTATTATTATTACTATTATTTAAAAAGCTGCAAGAAAAATAAAAGGGAAGGGTGGAAGTGGGACAGCCCAAAGGGGGGACCAGGGGGGGTAAAGGGTTTGAGTAGAAGGGGGTTTTGAAAAAACGGGGCCAGAAAAAAATTTCTTTGGCCTCGTCGCGTTTCCCAAAATATGTTTATGAGTGTAAATTCGCCCGGGCCCGGGGGTGCCCCGGGGGGAAAACCAACACCCAGGTTTGGGAAAAACCGGGGTCCCGCGCAAAAAGGGAAAGGCCCGCGTGAATTTATGGGCCCAAAAGGTATAAAAGAGGAAGTCTTTGTGATCCCTCAATAGGGGGTTTCGATGCCTATCCCCGAACCGCCCCAGTGTTTCAGGCAGAATTTTTGCCCCCTGTTTTTCCACGGGCCCAGGGTAGGTGCATGCCTAAAACCCTTAGCAGGGCCCCGGGGGTGTTCAGTATCGCCCCATCCCGCTTTTCTGGGGATTTTGCAGGCCCTCCCAAGTTACTATTTATTTTGTTACCTGGGTCTAGTAAACATTCCTTTGCAGCGCCCTTTTCCCTTTCCCCATTTTCGAGTGCCCCTCCGCCATTTTCCCTGGGGGATAAAGTGGTTTTTATGAGGCTTTTCACCTGAAAACCCTAAATCACTCCCCAAAGGGACCTCGTGGGGCCCCCCGACACCCAAGAGGGTGTCCTCAAAAATTCCCGCAGGATTTAAAATTTGCCAACCCTTTCTCCCTGTAATGGGAGAGAGAGAAGGAAGAAGAGAAAAAGAGAGAAGAGAGGGGAGAGAGAGAGAGAGAGAGAGAGGGAGGGGAGAGAGAGAGGAGAGAGAGAGAGAGAGGGGAGTATTTTTGGCATTTTGTGGGTTGGTGGTGTTGGGTGTGGAAATTTGACTTTTTAAAAAACCGAAAGGGGGTCTACGCCCCCACAAAAGGTTTGGAAAAATGTTATTACAAGAAAACAAATAATGGGAAAAAACTGTATTTTTAAAAGAATCCCAAGGAGGGTTGGTTACGTCACTGAGCAAACGGGGGGTGCGCCTCCCCAGGCCCCCTTAAATTTTATTCATTTCCAAACGACTGATATAGGGTGTTAGAAATTCTGGAAAGGGTCAGACCCTAAAAATTGAGGAGGGGGTTTTAATTTACGTGCCTCGCTTTGTATTAAAGGCAAACTAAAAAAAGTCAAAAATTACATTTTAACAATCTTTTAAATTTTTAAAATGGAAAAAAATTTTAAAAAATTTTTGTTTGAAACACCATTTACCCCCAAAATCCATTAAAAAATGCCCTTTTCCCGAGTCTATTTCCCAATCATCATCATTTTTGTAAAACGGGTTGTTTTTTAAGTAACATTGTTTTCCTTTTTTCACCTTCTGGGAAAGGGAAAGAGAAACACAAAGGGGCCGGACTACCTTGCCCCGCAATTAAACCCGGGAAATTCTTGTAAGTTTGTGTGTGTGGGGTTTTGGGGGTGGGTTTGTGGGGGGTGGTGGGTGTGGTTTTGTGTGGGTTTGTGGGGGGGTGGTTTTGTGGTGTGGGTGTGTTTTTTCCTGGTTTTTCTGCTCCCAACGGTTGGCGCCTCGCTTTTTTCGCCAGCAAAAAGGGTCGGGCCATTTCATCGGCCTGGCGGGGGGCGGGGGGGGAATCGGGTCTTCCCGCTCAGGGAAACAAAAACCAACGGTGGGGCGCCCCAAACACAATTTTCATCTCTTCCTTTCCTCATCAAATCCAAAACACAATACACATTTGTATTAGATAGATATATAAAATGACACAGCCCGTTGGGCCCGGGGCAGGAGCCCCAAAGAATGAAAGCCCGGGCTTTCAATTCCATTAAAGGGGAATTTTCATAAAAAATACGGCAGTTCTATCTCCCTTAAAAAAAGGGGGTGGGGCCCCAATGGTGCTTTTTCCCAGTTGCCCGAAGAAGATCGATCTCAGGGAGCTCAAACTTTTTTTGGGGAGGGTAACAGCTAAAGGGATGCGGGGCCCAGCGCTAATACCCGTGGGGAATCAAAATTACACAAAGCCCCCAGGCATTACTTTCTCTTTATGCTCCACGAAACAGTTTATTTCATTTTATAAAGGGGAAATTTGGTTTTCCCTTCCAAAAAAATGTGCATTGGGGGTTCTTTTAATTTCATCTTTGATTATTACTTTAATTTGATCATGCAAGCTAGCCCTTTAAATTTTTATGGGTTTTAAAACCGTTTATGATATGCGACCCCCAATGAAGACCGAGTCCGGCCCATGAAAATGAAAAAATTATTTAAATTTAAATTTAGAAAAAAACCCTTAATAAAAAAATTAAAGGGCAAAAAAAAACCAAAAATAACAAGAAATAACTTTAAATTTTTCAATTGTGGCCAAATCCCCCCAAAAATTTTTTTTTCCATGCTGTTTTTTTTATTTCCAAGCAGCATAAAAAATTTGAACCTTTTCCCCCATGTATAGTTAATATCGTTTTTGAATAGGAAAAAACGCCCCCCCGCCCCCTTATGAGAGGTTGGGATCCAGTCGGGAGATTTTTAAAAGGGAGTGTTTCCCTGATCCCCCAAAAAACAGCCAGATGTATATATAGTCTAAAAAAACGCCGCCCTGACTAAACGTTTTTGGCCGAGCAAAGGCTTTTGTTATGGATTGTTTTTTGGAACCCACCCTTTGATAAAGGGGGTTTTATCTCCCAAGGGAAAAAACAAGTGTTCCGGGGAATACGTGGGACAAAGGGTTTTATCAGTATAAATGATATATTTTTTTAAAAAAATTTTTTTTTTAAAAATTTAAAAAAAAAAAAAAAAAAAAAATTTAAAAAAGAAAAAAAACCAAAAAAAAATTAAAATTAAAATTCCCTTTTTTTAAAAACCAGACAACTTTAAAAATTAGGAATAAAAAGGGGTTTTTTTTTTAAAAAAAATTTTTTTTTTTTTAAAAAACCCCCCTTTTAAAAAAAAAATAAATAAAAACAAATCAAAAAAAAATTTTTTTTTTTTTTTTAAAATTTTTTTTTTTAAAAAAAAAAAAAAAAAAAAAAAAACTAAAAAAATTTCCCCTTCTATTGGGTATGTTTAATTTTAAATTTTTTTGCAAAAATTTGGGGGGGGGAAAAAAAAAATTTTCAATTTTTTTTTTAAAAAATTTTTTTTTTTTTTTTAAAATTTTTTTTTTAAAAATTTTTAAAAAAATTTAAAAAAAAGAAAAAAAAAAAAAATTTTTTTTTGGAAAATTTTTTCCTGCCCCCCCCCTTTTGGGGGGTTGGGGGGAAACCCCCCAAAAAAAAATTCGAGTTTTTGGGGGGGGGGGGGGGGGAAAAAATTTTTAAAAAAATTTTAAATTCAGCTCTGAATTAAAAAAAAATTTTTTTTTTTCCCCCTTTTCCCCCAAAAAAATTTTTTTTCCCCCCCTTTTCCTTTTTTTTAAAATTTTAAAATTTTTAAAAATTTTCCCTTTCCCCTTTTTTTTTTTTAAACCTTTTTTTTTTTTTAAAAACCCCCTTTTTTTTTTGGGGGGGAAAAAAATTTTTTTTTTTTGTTTTCCTTTTTTTCCCCAAAAACAACCCCCTTTTTTTTTCCCTTTTTTTCCTTTTTTTTTTCCTTTTCCTTTTTTTTTAAAAAATTTTTTTTTTTTTCCCAAAAATTTTTTTTTTTTTTTCCCCTTTTTTTTTCCTTCCCTTTGGAAAAAAAACCGGGGAAAAAAAGGGGGACCAAAAACCCCCCTTTTTGGGCCCCTTTTTTTTTTTGGGGGGATTTTTTTGGTTTTGGGGGGTTTTCCCCCGGGGGGGGGGGGGGGAAAATTTAAATTTTTTTTTCCCCCCTTTTTCCCAAATTTTTCCTTTTGGGGTTTAAAATTTTGGGGGGGTTTTTTTTTTTCCCCCTTTTTTTTTTTTTTTTAAAAAATTTTTTTGGGGGTTGGGCCCTTTTTTTTTGTCTTGGGTTTTTGAGGGGTTTTGGGTTTTTTTTTTTTCCGGTTTTGGGGTTTTTGGCCCAAAAGGGGAAAAATTTTTTTTCCCGGGGGGAAGGAAAAAATTAAAAATTTGGGGGGAAAAAAAATTTTTCCCCCCCAAAAAAAAAAGGGGGGGGGGGGGGGGGCCCCCCCCCCCCCGGGGGGTTTTTTGCCCCCCCCCCAAACCAAAAAAAAAAGGGTTTTTTCCCCCCCGGGGGGGGGGTTTTGGGGGGGTTTTCCCCCCCCGGGGGGGGGGAAAAAAAGGGGGTTTTAAAAAAAGGCCAAAAAAAAAGGGCCCCAAAAGGGGAAAAACCCCCCAAAAAAAAAAAAAAGCCAAACCCCGGGGGGGGAAAAAAAAAAAAAAAAACCCGGGGGCCCCAAAAAAAAACCCAAAAAAAAAATTTAAAGGGGAAAAAAAAAAACGGGAAAATGTGGGGAAAACCCGGGGGGGGCCCCCCCCCCAAAACCCTTTCCCTCCCCCCTTTTTTTTTTCCCCCCCCCCCTTTTTTTTTTAAAAATTTTTCCCCCCCCCAAAAAGGGGCCCCAAAAAAAAATTTTTTTCCCCCCCCCCTTTTTTTAAGGGTTTAAACCCCCTGGGGCCAAAAGGGGGGGGGGGGTCCCCCCAAGGTTGGGGGAAAAACCCCCTTTGGGGGGGTTTTTTTAAAAAAAGTTTTAAATTTTTAAAAAGGGGTTTTTAAAATTTTCCCCCCCAAAAAAACCAAAAAATTTTTTTTTTGGGGGGGGGCCCCAAAAAGGGAAAAAAATTTTTTTTTTTTGGGGGGGGTTTTTTAAAGGTTTTTGGGGGGGGGTTTTGGAAAATTTTTTTTAAAAATTTTTTTTTAAAAGAACCCTTTTTTTTGGGGGGGGGAAAGGGGAAAAAAAAAAAAATTTTTTTTTTGGTTTTCCCGGAAAAAAAAATTTTTTAAAAAAAAAAATTTTTTTTTTAAAAAATTTTTAAAAAATTTTTTTTAAAAAAAAAAAAGGGGGTTTTTGGGGGGGTTTTCCGGGGGGGGGGGAAAAAAAAATTTTTTAAAAACCAAAAAATTTTTTTAAAAAAACAATTTTTAAAAAAATTTTTTTTTCCCTTTTTTTTTTTTTTTGGGTTTTTTGGGGTTTTTTTGGGGGGGGTTTTTTGGGGGGGTTTTTTTTCTTGGGTTGGGGGTTTTTTTTTTAAAAAAAGGGTTTTTTTTTTTTTTTTTTTTTCCAAATTTCCCCCCAATTTTGGGTTTGGTTTTTTTTTCTTTTTGGTGGGAAAAATTTCCAAAAAAAAGGGGGGGGGGGGGGTTTTTTTTTTTTTTTGGGGGGGGGGTTTTTTTTTTTCCCCCCCCTTTTTGGGGGTTTTTTTTTTTGGGGTTTTTCCCTTTTTTTAAAAAAAAGTGGGAAAAATTTTTTTTCCCCGGGGGGGGGGGTTTCCCCCCCCCTCCCGGGGGGGGGGCCCCCCCCCCCCAAACCCCCCCCGGGAAAACCCCCCTTTTTTTTTTTTTAAAAATTTAAAACCCCCCTTTTTTGGGGGCCCCGGGGGTTTTTATTTTCCCCCCCCCCCAAAAACCCCCCCCCCCACCCCCAAAACCCCCCCCCAAAACCCCAAAAAATTTTTTTTTAAAGGGGGCTTAAAAGGGGCCCTTGCCCCCGGGGGGGAAAACCCCCCAAAAAACCCCCCCCCCCCAAAAAAAAACCCCCGGGGGGGGGGGGGGGGTTTTGGGGGGGCCCCCCAAACCAAGGGCCAAAGGGGGGGAAAAAAAAGGGGGGCCCAAAAAAAGGGGGGGGCCCCCAGGGGAAAAAAAAAAAAACCCCCCCTTTTTTTAAAAAACCCCAAAAAATTAAAAAATTTTTTCCCCCCCTTTTTTCCCCCCCCCTTTTAAAAAGAAACCCAAAAAAAACCCCCCCAAAATTCCCAAAAAAAAAGGGGGAAAAAAAAAAATTTTTTTTTAAAAACCAACCTTTAAAAAAATTTTTAAGGAAAAAGGGGGGGGGGCCCCCCCCCAAAAAAATTTCCCCCCCCAAAAAAAAAAAATTTTAAAAAAATTTTTTTTAAAAAAAAGGGAAAAGGGGAAAAACCCCCCCCTTTTTGGGGTTTTAAAAAACCCCGGGGGGGGGGCCCCCCCAAAAAAAACCCAAAAAAAAAAAAAAAAAAACCCCGGGAAAAACCCCCCCCCCAAAAAAAAAAACCCCCCCAAAAAAAAACCCCCCCCCCCCCCCCCCAAAAAAAAAAAACCCCCCCCCCCAAAAAAAACCCCCCCAAAAAAAAACCCCCAAAACCCAAACCCCCAAAAAAAAAAATTTTTCCCGGGGGAAAGGGGGTTTTTTAAAAAAATTTTTCCCCCCCCGCCAAGGGGGGGGGGGAAAAAAGGGGGGGGGGAAAATTTTGGGGGGCCCCCCCCCCCAAAACCCCCCCCAAACCCCCAAACCCCCCCAAAAACCCCACAACCGGGGGGCCCCCCCCAAAAAAAAACCCCCCACAAACCAAAAAACCCCCCCCCCCAAACCCGGGAAAGGGAAAAACCCCCCCCCTTTACCCAAAAAAAAGGGGGGGGGGGGGGGGCCCCCTTTCCCCCCCCCCACCAAACCAAAAAAAAAATTTAAAGGGGGTTGGAAAGGGGTTTGGCCCCTTAAAAAAAAAAATTAAAAAAAATGGTATTGGGCCCCCAAAAAAACCCCCCCAAAAAAAACCAAAAAATAAAAAAAACCCCCCCCAAAAAACACAACCCACACACACAAAAAAAAACCCCACACAAAAAAAAACACACCCCCACACACACAACCCCACACACCCACCAAAACCAAACCCCCCCACACACACACCCCACCCCCACACCCCAAAAAACCCAAAAAAAAAAAAAACCCCCCCCCCCCCCCCCCCCCCACACACACCAAAACCCCCCAAAAAAAAAAAAAACAAAAACCCCCCCACACACCCCAAAAAAAAAACAAACAAAAAAACCCCCCCCCACACACCCCCCCCACACACAAAACCCCCCACCACCCCCCAAAAAAACCCCCCCCCACACACACACACAAACCCCCCCCCCCCACACACAAACACACACACACACACAACACAAACACCACACACACACAAAAAAACACACACACCCCCCCCACACACACACACAAACCCCCACACACACACACACACCCCCCCCACCCCCCCCACACACACACACACCCCCCCCCACACACAAAAAAAAAAAAAACCCCAAAACAAAAAAAACCCAAAACAAAAAAAAAACCAATTTCCCCGGGGGGTTTTAAAAACCCCCCCCCCCGGGGGTTTTTTCTTTTTTAAAAGGGGGTTTTTTTTTTTAATTTTTTTTTTTTTAAAAATTTTTTTTTTATTTTTTTCCCCCCCAAAAAATTTTTTTTTGGCCCCAAAAACCCAAAAACCCCCCGGGGAAAGGTTTCCCCCGGGGGAAAAAAAGGGAAAAATTTTCCCCTTTGGGGGGTTTTTGGGACCCCCCCCGGGGTTCCCGGGGGCCCCCTTTTTCCCCGGGGGGCCCCCCCAACCCCCCAATTTGGGGGGGCGGGGGGGCTGCCCCCCCTCTTTTTTTCCCCCCGGGGGGGGGGGCAATTTTTTTTTTTAAATTTTTTAAATTAAGGGAAAAAAAGGGCCCTTTTTTTGGGGATTGGGAAAACCCAAAAAAACCTTTTTTTGGGTTTTTTTTTTTGAAACGGGCCCAGCAGGAGTATGGTTCTCCCAGGGCCCACCACCCTGGCATTTCCCTCAATTCTTGCGCTCTGGGTCATGGTGTTCCGGGCATGGCGTCGAGGATTCTCTACCCTGACGTGTGGCCTGCGGCCACCTCGGAGCAGTGCTTGGCCGTGTCGGCAGCGCGCGAAGCTGCTCCAACTCTGCCTACGTGGAGCTGGTTCTCAACCTGCTGCCCACGGGTGAGCTGCTTCTGTTGTTGCTGCTATTGATGATAATGACGACGATGATGACGATGATGATCATGCTGTCAGGGTTTAGTTTGGTAGTTAGATTAACGCCAGAATCAAATCACAGTTATGCTATTTTTCTTATTTTGATGAGGACAAATGACTACAGTACATACGTTTTACCTTGAACGGTTATAATTATGTTTCCACAGTAATGTTGAGTTAAATGTACCACTGCCCCATTGCCCCAACCTTAAGAGGATTGACTAGAGATAACGTTTTGCCGCAGGCCCTGAGAGGGTTAATGTTGGCGGTGATGATTGGCCGCCTTATGTCTCCCTGACCTCTGTCTTCATCTCGGCGTCCACTGTCGGTCACTATCGACATTTGGCATGCTGTGAGGACAAAGGGTCCGTCGTGGAGCCGTGGGTCGCCCTCCGAACTAGAAATGATCGTGGGGCCGAGTGTCCGTGGTGGTGCTGGTTTGTCGTGTCTG
>JACEEZ010026365.1:55000-75573 GCA_016584305.1 Chionoecetes opilio
CTTGCCCGATTGAGAATATCAAACGCTTGATCTTTGCACTCATCTCCGTGTCTTCCTTGCCAGCCATTACTAAGCTGAGGAAACGGGTGAAGTCTGGCGGTAGAAGCTCTTCAGGGACTGAGCTCCATGTCGTCAGCTTTTGAGCGGCCATGGTAGATCCTTGGACTCCTTGAAAGCCCGTAGAAAAATTTTGACGAACAAGGAGAGCGACGTCCTTGGTACTTACCGGTGCTTCTTAGAGTGTAGGCTCGTGCGGAAAAGCATTAGAAAACAGTGATACTGGGGCTGTGAACTAGCCAGGATGCGATTGCACCAAACCCTTTTCCATGATGACCTTCGTGAAGTGGACATGGTCTTTGATTGGGTCACTCTGTAGGCGTTTCAGTAGTTTCTCGGAACGATAGTTGGAGTTCTCGTACCCATTCTGTTTCAGTTCTTCAACATAGATCAAGCGCAAGGAAAAATAAACCGTAGGACCTCATTTTGCTGGAGATATGAGTCTGAATGTGCTCAAATACAGAGAGGAAGTGCTATTTCGTGGGCGGCTGACACACGAGCATGCTCAGTATGTTTCTCCTTAGGCTCTGAGAATCCCACGCTTTTAGTTAGCATATGCTGTGGTGAAGGATTTGTGGCATGACGGATGGTTTTGCTTCGACAGCAAAGAGATCTGTGTTTTAACCCCTTCGATGAAGGCGAACCAGACCCATCTTTTCAGCCCGTGATTCGATGTGTTCCCTTTTGCTCTGTTCTTCCATGATGGAAAGACTACAGCTCGCCTCGGATTTGCGATCACCATCTTTGATCTTTACTTTTTCACAGAAAATGCATTCTGGTGGGAATATTGGTCCTGTGGAACTTGCTGAGGCCAACTTACGAGGGGAGTGATGCCCATTGCGAGCCTTCTGCTTCCTCGTCTTCTTTGTCATTATCTGGCAGACGATTGGAGGGTTTGGCAAGGAATCGCTGATAACACTGTTTGATCCAACACTTTTCAGGTCATGCGGGAGGGCTTGTTGGGATCTGATCACACACGGTTTTTTATTCGATATGGTGAATCGTGTGATAGACGCAGACGTCGGTTCCGGATCTGATGAAGGTGCTGGGAGTTTGTCATCTGCAATTCCTTGATTTCACTGGGGGTTTTAAAGCGACCATGATCAGCCATGGAGAGCACATGAATGAATGATGCATGTAGGTGGAGATGTTTAGGAGCTGTATCTCTCCACTCTGGTCAGGTTTGCACTTAGGCATGATTACTAGTATTGTCTACCACCACCACTACTAAGTCTACCACCACTGTTAATTCTACCTCAACTGTTTATTCTGGAAAAAAGTTACTTTTAATACCAAGATTACGATATGAACATGCATGTATGGGGAAGAGTGTTTACTACTGGTGCAGATCTCATCTCCGGGCAGGTTTGTGCTGGGTATGATCAACGTCTACCACCACCATGTTAATTCTACCCCCACTGTTTATCTGGAAAAAAAATTCACAATTAATATTAAGACTAAAAAATAAAACATTAAATTAACCATTGATGTTAAAATAAAAATTCACAAACAAGTTTGCCCTCTGAAATTTTCAGCGTTATCACCTGAAAATACAGCTATAATCACACTGTCTTTTTATTTTTTTTAAATATTTCCATCTGGGATGTCAATGACACATAATCACTTCAGAATGTCCAAACGTGAATCTGCCCCCATAACCGGATCTGACCCTTTTGTTCTTATCAGTATTATTGACGAGAATTGCGAAAATAGATTTTAGTAATGGCGCACAATTTGCATAAAAACTACGTGGACATCCGGAGCCTTTAACAAGGCTAACATTTTCTACCATATTTTTCCACCCAGAACCCATTACAATATATTTCCGGGGGTGCACGATAACCCCCTTTTCCTTACTGACTATTAGTTCCTTTTGAGTTGCTGCGGCTCCAGCGCGGGTGATGCGGCATCTATTACTGTTTTTATGTATGCAGTATGTGTAATAATATATATATATATATTATATATATAATATATATATAATATATTATATAATATATTATATATATAATAATTTTTTTTTTTTTTTTTTTTTTTTATGTTCTATCCCTTGTTTGTTGTATTTTGTTTTCTTCTGTCAAACTGTAATAGATGAAATATATTTTTTTTTAATAATAAAACTTGCTTGCGACAAAAATGTGCACGACTCAAGCTCTGTGTACAAATACTTATCAATGCATTCATTTTCTTTTCCCCATCTGCCCCCCGCCCCCGCCCTCCTTGTCTTGCGGACATTCTCCCGGAATCCTCTCCTTCTCCTGATAATTTAACTCCTTTCCCAAACAAATACAAATCCTTCTCTGATCTAACCGTAAAACCACCTGCTGTAACAATCCTTTCCTTTCCCTCCTCACCGTTTCACTCTTTCTCCAAACCCCTCCCTTTTTATGTTTGCCATAGTGCCAATGACCTCTGATGTTTGGCCCCATTTCCCCTACTTTTTGTTTTAAAATTTCAATCAACAATCCTTAGATCAGAAAAGAGCAAGGAAGATTTGGTTAGAGAAGAACAGAAGTAGACGGGATATGTTTAACCTGGTTACAAAACATATGTTTTGAAAATCGTCCAGGTTTTCCAGCTGAATTAGACTAATTTTGATGCCTGAGTCCGAAATGACCTTGGTTTTGCTAAATCGGGTTTCAGGTTTTTTTGCTACAGAAATTTAAAAAAATCGATTTTTTCGTAAAAAAAATTCGCGGATCATCAGCTGAGAAACCCTGATGATTTTTTCCGTTTTCCTCAAGAAATAAAAGTCAGCGTATCCAAATTCATTCAGTTTTTATTTAGTCCATCAAATTTGATAAGCTTTAATTATCATAATATTATTATAAGAATGAGCGTTACGTGACACAAAATTTTCAAGTTCACGGCATAAATCGGCGTTTCTTCGATTCCCGTGTGTGAGCACTGCTGGGTTGTCTCTTTCAGCGACCAGCAGTAGTCCGCCATCATGACTGCGTCCCACCTCCCCTGGTACCTCTCCTCCATTTGGCGCATGTCCTGATGGAACCTTTTTTCCCTGCTCGTCGCTCATCGCCCCAAGGTTTTCAGGAACTTCTCCAGTGTGAGAACAGGAAGTGCATCTTAATACTCATCAACACCCGAGTTTTTGGAAGGCCTCTATCATGCTGCTGACGATCTGGCGTGGTTTGCTGCCTTCGTTTTCCCCCGGGAAAGTTGTTCACCACCTGCACAAACGATTTCCACGCGGCGCACTCTAGCGTGTTTCATGGAGTTTTGGAACTCTGTGTCCTTTATGAGCTGCCGTATCTGTGGGCCATCAAAAATGCCGGCCTTCAGCTTCTCAATGGTCAGTCCAGGAAAGGCTCGGCACAGGTAGTTGAAGCACCTCCCATCCTTGTCCAGAGCGCGCGTGAACTGTTTCATTAACCCAAGCTTCAAGTGTAGCGGTGGGATCAATATCTTCTCCCGGTCAACAAGGGGTTTCGTTTATGATTTTTCTCGCCCCAGTACTAACTGTTTCTCGCGCCGGCCACTCTTTCTTTACATAGTGCTGGGCTCTGTCTCGACTGTCCCACATGCATAAAAAGCATGGGTACTTCGTGAACCGGACTGCTGACCAAGTAGAAAGTTCACCATCTTCAGTCGACGCAGATGATCCATTGGTGCTGCTCATATTGGATTTTTGTCGAGCACGTACTTCACTGTTCATATTCTCTTTGAGAGTTGTGGAGTGCGCAAGAGGGATTGAGGCGAACTGGTTCCCGTTTTTGGAGGAGCACACACTTCAAAGAGCGCTTACAGCTGTCAATGAAGAGTCGCCAAACTCTCGGATCGTATTGAGGAGCGCCGAGTTTAACAAGAAGACGGCGACATCTCGGCAGTACACGAGGTCTTCCTCCTGGCAAATAGCCCATGTAGGCCTCATGCCTTCTACGAAAGAAAGTGATACGCGCGTCCTTGCCAATAATTTTTCTCTTTGATCTGGAGGCCAACAGCTCGGAGGGAAATCTTCGACAAGCTGAGATCCCGAACCAATCATTAAGCTCACATTGTGAAAAAGGGGTGCGGACTATCTTGTGCTTCATACTCTTCTTCTGTTAAAATCCTCGCTCGTCTGTACTGGTGGCCTCGTCGTCGCTGTCGGGAAGCTCTGTGAACGCTGGTACAGGAATTTCTTCGCAGTGAGCCGTGGACGGCGGGCAGATGGAAGGTCGGGTACTGGGGGCTGTCCGATTTTTTCCGGGTTTATGCCATTAGTATTGAGGCGCAGAAGTAACAATCCGATTTCATGGTCAAACGGCTCCCTCCAAACCATCGGAATCCCAAACTTCAGTGAAGTTTTCGCGCCCTTCGTCCACCCCCGGAGGTATTCCACGCACGTCTTGCACACCGTGTGCGGGGCCCAGGACTTATCTTGGTCACCCACTTGACTTTAAAGTAAGCCCCGTAGGCGCGCTTCACAAATCCTGTGATGTTCTTCCTGTCCCCTGACAGCGTGTATTGTCCGCAGATTAGCAGAAAACTCAGGATTATTCCTGCATGACCGTCGCGCCGAAGCCATCACAATAAACTAAAGAAAAAAGAAAGATGCAGCTGAGTGTCAGACCCAAAGAAATTTAGAATTTTAGAATTTAGAAATTTAGAATGGAGTAATGGTGAACAGGTATTGATTTGATTGGCTAATTGTGGAATTCCCTTATTCGTGTCTGTGCATTGTAATTCGATATATTCTTCAAGAAAATATGATTTTAAATCAAAAACCCCCGATATTAGCATATGTATAGCTCGTCAGGTAGGCTATGGCTGTATCTCAAAAAGTTGACCTGATAGAGCAAAATCAATGTGATATTCGGACTCAGAACACCTAAATTAGTCTAAATCAACTGAGAAACCCCTGACGATTTTTTGGCTGTTACCCAGTGTAATAATTGTGGGAATTTATGTCACATACATATATTTAATTTGAGGTCTTACCTTATCAAAACCCATCGTCTATCTCAACCCGACATAATACCCCAACCAGTCAACTAACTAGGATACTTATCGGTGGATAGTGGGTTGAAATCGCTGTAGGCTTTTGATTAATACTGCCTGTCTTGTGATCCGAAGTGGTCAGCCGTGATCGAGGCCGCCCGTGAAGGACAGAGGCGGAGGGCTGGAGGCGGTGTGCTTTGATATGGGCGTCAGGAGATTTTTATAACCCAGTTATCTTGACGCGGCGGATAATCAGTGTGACGTATTTAACACGTCCTTTGATTTAACACTTATATGTACAAAATGAACGTATTTACAAATCTCTTCATTATTATCAGAGAAGAGATGTTAATCCCGTGAGGGCTCGGAGTGTACTCATATATACACGCACGTATATATTTAGTAAGAGATGTTGTTCTCTCACGGAGGGTTAGGAGTGTACTTATAGTAGTGTTACGAAGGGCCTTGTTCGCTGCTACTAGCGAACAAGGCAAGGATCCTTCGTCTCTACCTCTGGGGTCTCGCTGGCGGGGGTTCAACCCCCGGTTCGGGTCGCCACGTCCTTTCCTCCCATTGGCCCAGAGAATGGGGGGGAACCGACGTGGTGATGGCCTGGTGGAGCAGGAGACAGTAGCAGAAACACAGCTAAGGCGGGTGGACAGGAGGATTACCCGCCCTGAAGGATTACCGTGACCACTGTGCCTCACATTACCCACCCTGAAAAAGGCGCGTCTCCCTCTTCTGTTGGAAGGGGGGCGAGAGTGGCCCTGTGTTGGGCACGGCGTGGCCTTCAGGCTCAGTGGCGGCGACTGTGGGGTGGGGTCACGGCTCAAAGGGCGGCGCCCTTTGAGAGACTGACTTGTGTTGTGTTGGGACAGACTGTTGGGTTGAAGGGACGACGAGTCTGAGGTGACCCTGTGAACACGGGTGTGCTGGACAAGGGCGGCGCCCCTCCCCCCGCGAGACAGTGACTATTGTGTGGAGGCCGTGCACGTGTGAGACAGTGACTCAGTGGCGCAAAGGGCGGTGCCCTTTGCGAGACGTTTGCCTGTACAGTGGTGTACATTGTGTTGGTGACTTTGTACATAGTAGAGTAGTGTGGGGCATTATAATTATATATTTACATCCCTACGCTCCCCTTTGATGAGCGGATAATACCTCCCTCACAAGGGGGGGGGAAACAAATCACCACTCTGCCAATTATTGAGAGGGTGGTTGGTGGATAATTTCCACAATAATGATACAGAGAAGAAGTAAAACATGTAATATAAACATAGGCCTAAATAGGGTCTAATAGCTAAATATAGAAAATAAAACGACCACCAAAACATTGACACCCGTTGTAAGGGACCAATTTCTCGAGCTTGAACCGGAGTTGTGAGTCAGAGAAGTAACAGACGTCAGCTTAAACAACTTTAAAACAAGCAACGTGCAACACTTATTGGCGTCATAGGCTGTGGATGTATTGTTTTTGGTGTTTTAGGCCCAGCTGGTGTTTGCCTGTGATGCTGTGGATGTAATAGGTAAGGAGGAATGTGGTGGTTTAAGTGTGTGGATGGTGAGAGCAAGGAGAGTGTGTGCAGAGGCTTGCGGGTTTGATGTTTGATGTTTGAAGAATTTCGTTAGTTATCGACGCAGTTGAGATCGATCTCCACTGTAACCAGACAGCTCTCTCTCAGACTACCCCTAGAGAGCTGTCTGCTAGTGCTTATAGTGTTGGCCGAAGCCAGCACTCCGGGAGGCGGGTTACAAACCCCCGGCTAACACCCGGTACCTATTCACTGCTGGGTGAACAGGGGCTCGGGTTATAAGGGAAAAACAGCCCAATTTTTTCGCTCCGCCAGGGGAAAAAACCCCGGGACTTCTGGGTTGAAAACCGAGCGTTTCCCCCTCACTACGGGAACCCGTTTGGGTTGGGTTTGGGTTTTTCCCACCACCCCGCGTCCCCCTGACGCCTCAAGGTGTCCGTGGGGCGCCATTAGCCTACTCCCCAACCCTTTGGGGGTGAAAACGGAGGACACTTTGGGTAAAAATGGAGAAACTGTGCGGCTTTTTCTGAGACATGACTTTTTTTTTTTTTTTGGGATTATTATTATTATTTAGGTCTCCCCAGCCTACAATTCTAACCGGGAAATTTAAGAAAAAAGGCTCCCCCCCCCTATCTTCTTCTTATACCAAAAAGTTTGGGGACATGGTGGAAATGGGGGGCTTTTGGGGTGGGGGAGCACACCAAAAGGGAAATATCCCCCCACAAAAAAAATCCCAAAAAACTGGGAAAAATTTCCCTAGTTCATAGACTTTATCGGGGCCAATTTCCCTTATGTGTGTGTCCCCACCCAAAAACCCCGGGTTTCCCCCATGTCCCCAAGCTGTTGGCATAAGAAGAAAAAAAAAAGATAGGGGGTTGGCCTCTTTTCTAAAGATGACAAACTCTACGACCAAAAACCCTAGGACCCCTCCTCGGCCCCCGTGCTGTGCACAACCAATAACCTGGCCAAAAACCTAGCCTAACCCCCCTACTTTCTCAAACTCTCGTCCATTGCGCATTCGCTGGACTGGTTTTTCTAAAAGAATTTAAATTTTTATATCGGCCATGTAGGCAAAGAAAGGATCGGCACTCATTAAATCAAAACAGATTGTTAAGGACAGTAAGTAAAATACGTAGAGCCAACATTTGGGTCGCTTGGGGAGCCCTTTTTCTTAAGTTTTTCCCCTAACCTGTCTCATCGTGTAGACTCATTCTGGTTTTTTAACCCCCCATCTCCCATGGCGCAATTGAATAATAAGGGGTTTAACATGTACAACCAAAACTACAGTTATTTTACCCAGAAAAACTTTTTTAAGTTGGGTTAAATCAGATTAGGTTAGGTAAGGGGGGGGTTTTGGGTTTAGAAAAGAGATATAAGAAAAAAGAACATTTTCAAAACTACGGCAGTGCAAAGCAGAAAAAGATTTGAAGGGGGGCCGGCAGGGGCCCCGCCCCCCCCCGCCCGGCCCGGGGTAGGTAGGGGGACGGATTGGTTTGGACTTAAATTTTTTTTGAGGACCTCTATTTCATAGGGCCCGTGTGGGTTAACCAAGGCTGATGCAGCGGGAACCTTTGCAGATGTGAAGTCAAAAAAAGCATATATACAGTGCGTAGTTCTTTTCAGTCAAAGCCGAAGGACTTCTTTTTAAAATTTCCCCGGTGTGGGCACCCCCCACATGGAAATTCTAAAAAAGAAGTCCAATGGTTTTGACTGAAAAAAACTACCGCATGTATGTGTTTTTGTACTTCACATCTGCAAAGGTTCAGCGTGCACTCCGCTTGGTTGGTTTTCATGGGGTTTTTCATAGGGTTCATGTGGTTTCATAGCGGCCACAGGGGCCGCTATGAAATATGGTGCCTAAAAAATTCAAGTCCACCAACCCTGTCCCAGCGCACTTGCTAACTAAGCCCATTACACCCTTGTTTTACAGCTGGAAGTAGTGCCTGTGTAAGGAACAGTACATTTTTTTTCTGTTATTGCATATAGGGATACGAAAAGCTCTAAATTCGTCCCCCCCTCAAAACCTTTTCTGATATTTTTAAGCATATATATTGGAAAAAATTAATAGGGGGAATAAATTGATTTTTCAAATACTCAGCAGTTATTGCCCCAGTGACGTCACGCATAGGCAGGGTTTTCACTTCCTGGCGGCCAGGGGCACAGAAGGTTGGAAAATGGCAACTTTTGGCTACTGCAGTTTTTTTGGATGAATAACGGAAACCAAGGAATTTTATTTATGTGTCGCCACAAACTCTTTTTTCAAACCAAAGATTTTTGCCTTTTTAAAAACCTGCCCCCTTTGGACTTCAATAAAAAATGGGGTTTTTGTCGATAACTACCACTTGCTAGTAGTTATACAAAACCCCCATCACGTAGCCTCCATCGGCGCCATTTGCCAGCTGTCACGGGATCTCGATTTTTGAAGGAAATTTTTAAAGGCTATTTACTATATAGCTCTTTTTAATGATGTGATTATAATGCTAGGGTACATTGGGCTTTAAATTTTGGGGATACATTTTCGGGGGGTTTCCCTTTAGATGACTAGCGTTTTTCCCCCCAGTTTGCAAATTTTTTTTTCCCTTTTACTTTCTCAAGTCTATCACAACATTAAGGTGCGGTACATGTCAATTTTTCGGGCAATTTTACAGCCGGCAACGCAAACGCGGCCCAAAACCGATATAATTGCGAGTTCAAAGATGACCAACAGTCGGTCTTTCGGCAACATATTGCGCAAAATCCTTCCACCAATGCAATTTATTTGAATAAATTTTTAATCACGCTCTAATTCAATATACAGAAGCTGAAAAAAAATAGCTCAAAATGGCAAGAACCGTTACAAGCGAAGTAAAACCTTGTACATTTGTACGTGTTTTTTTAAAACGATTTTAAGGATACAAAACAAAAGAAAAAATTTTAAATGATTTATGGGGTGGTAACATTTTCCTTTTTGACGGTCTTTTAATAAATAAAAAATTTAGGTAACTAACTTTTATTGACCTTTGATGTTGAATGTTGAATGTTTTAGTCTGACGCACTTCCTACCAAGAAACCCTTTCAATCATTCACCCCCCTATTTTTGAACCCGTTTTTCCCCTTTTTCTCCCCATTTTTCCAAAAAAGCTCTTCAATACATCTTTAGAAGCAAAAAATTTCCATTCAAAAATTTTGTACCTCTGAAAGCCGTGTGACCAAAACACGGCAAGGTGTTGCCTTTGCTGAATAATTGCAGCCTGATATTTACGGGAAAAATTTCTCATGTGACCGCGGCTTTAGGTTTGGTTTAGCAATTGTAGGGGGGGTTTGTAAGGTTAGGTTTTTTTACTTTTAGGGGGGGTTTAGTGAGGTTAAGTTAGACTTTTGGGGGGTTATAGCGTGGCCACCGAGATACAAGGCCTGATGCATCGCCCGTGACGTCCAAACCCTGTAGATCCCCCCGTCCGCCCCCCGTACAAATTTACTACCTAACATAATGTTTTTAAATTAAAGATATACTGTTATCTTCGGAAATGTTTGTTTTTATAATTTATCAAATAAAAAAACGTAAAAAACACAAAAGAAAAACCATATAGACTTTTAAGAAATATGCATTTTAAATTAAAACCCTTTGCCATTTAAAAATTTTTGCTAAAAACTTTTTACTTGAGAATACAATAGAAGCAAAAATTTAATTAGCTTTTCCCTTGAATATTTCGTTTTAGTCAAAAAGAATTTGCAGCATGCATAAAATTTGCTTTAAATAAATATTAAAAAAAGAAACGGGTAATTTCTACCTAATAATGTTTTTCAGTATAAAAAATACTGTTATCTTTGGAAAAGTTTGTTCATAAAATTTTCCAAAAAAAACCTAAAACCACACAAAAAATGCCATTTGGAAAATTTTTAAGAAAATCATTTAAATTAAACTCTTCGCCCTTTTAAAATTTTTTCGAAAAACTTTTTACATGGGGAATATCAATAGAAGGGGAAATTTAAAATTTGCTTTCCCTTGTTATTTCCTTTTTTGATGAATGAAATTTTAACATCATAAATTAGCGTTTTAAATAATAAATAACATCATGAAATCGGGGAATTTTTCCCGATTGATGAGGTTATTTATTTAGTTAAACGCTAAAATTTTGATGGTTCTAACCATTTATCAGAAAAGGGAAAAAATCAAAGGAAAGCTAATGCATTCCCCTTTATTGTATTCTCCATGTAAAAAGTTTTTCACTCAAAATATTAAATGGCGAAAGTTTAAATTAAAGCTATTTCTTGAAAATCTCTAATGGGATTTTTGTGGGTTTTTTTCAATTTTTTTATTTAATAATATTATAGAACAAACATTTCCAAAGATAACAGTATATCCTTTTTACTGATAAACATATATTAGGTAGGAAATTTGCCCGATTTCATGTTTTTTTAATATTTAGTTAATGCTAATTTATGCATGCTGCTAATTCTTATAAACTAAACGAAATATATCAATGGAAGTTAATTAAATTCCGCTTCTATTGATATTCTCCATGTAAGATTTGCTGCAAAATATTAAATGGCGAAAGTTTAAGTTAATGCATATTTCTTGAAAGTCTCATAATGGCATTTCTTTTGTGTGTTTTACGATTTTTTATTTGATAATATTATAGAACCAACATTTCCGAGAAAACAGTATATCTTTTATACTGAAAACCCTTATTTAGGTAGTAAACTTGTACTGGGGCGGAGCGGGTGGGATCAAACATGGTGTGACGTCACGGCGATGTATCAGGCCTTGTCATCTCGGTGGCCACGGTTATAGTGGGGTTTTAGGTTAGTTACTTTTAAGGGGTTATAGTGAGGTTAGGTTAATTAAGGGGCTATAGTGAGGGGTTTTTAGTAATTTTAGGGGGTTATAGTGAGGTTAGGTTAGTTACTTTTAGGGGGCTATAGTGAGGTTAGTTAGTTATTTTTTAGTGGTTATAGTGAGGTTAGGTTTATTTTACTTTTAAGGGGCTATAGTGAGGTTAGGTTAGTTTCTTTTTAGTGGTTATAGTGAGGTTGGTTAGTTACTTTTAAGGGTTATAGTGGATTTTAGGTTAGTTATTTTTAAGGGGGTTATAGTGAGGTTAGGTTTTAATATTGCGGGGTTAAAGTGAGGTTAGGTTAGCAACCCTTAGGGGGTCCATCGGGGGCGCAGCCACCTTTGGTTACGAAGGTTAAGTTTTTCTATGACCAGCAACTTGGTGGCCTTATGGGAAACTTGGGTTTTTTTGGGGGGGGAAGGCAGACACGACTCGTTATTTGCTCTCCCAAAATTGTCCAAATCTATACATATATCAATTAATTATTACAGGGGTGTCAATTTTCCGCGGATTCGCGGATTTCCGAGTATTTTATTGCCAGCTGGGTCATTTCTGTGAATCGTGTAGATTCGGGTTAAAAATGTAGGGGGGGGGGTGTACATAGTTGTACACCCATGGGGGTGTTCATTGTGTGTGCATGTTATTATCATGATTATAGATAGTTATAGTGAAACTTATTTGATATTGGATTATTTTAATAATTCGAAGTTGGGCATCAAATCTATTTGAGCTGTATTGATGCGCCTAAATAATTGATAAAGTTGAACTAATATAAATGACAAAATTTTGTTGTTGTGTTATTACTTTCCAATGGAAACAATGTTAATTTTATAATTTATCATGTCAAAATGGTTTTAAAAATTCATGTACATTCACAATTTAAGGTGCATTGATATATGCCGACCGGGGTAATTTGGTCCTGGTTTGACAAACTTTGATCTAGTTTCCATATCTATTGAAATAAATAAACAAGAATTGAATACAATTTATAGAGGGTTCACTACCTATATTCATTAAAGTTTGAACAAATTTCCATTATAGCTCTGTTAACAATACACTGATAAGTGCGGATTGCATTGTTACACTAAATGGGGTAAATCGGCCCCTACAGCTAAGTATTAAATTTATCCGACCTTGGAGGGCCCCGGAGATAGGTCGAAAATTGGAATATTCGGATATCACAGTAACCATAAACGTAAGGACAAAATGGTATATAACATAAAAGATGCAGCTCTTGAAGGCCGATCCAAGGTATATGCGAAAGAAAAATTCATGCATAAATAAAGCCACAAATCAATGTTTTTTAAAAACTAAAAAAAAAAAAAAAAAAGTAAAATAATGGCCAAAACAAACCCAATGTGGGGGTGAAAAAAGTTGGTTGTTTGGACAAGTCAGATGTTTGGAGTCGGATTTTTGGGAATTTGGCTGTATGTATAAAAAAAATTTTTTTTCGTCAAAATTTGAAAAACCCCTCCAGAAACTGAAAAAACATGTGACTGTTACATTTCATACCATGCCCATGGACACTATCAAACATTCTGTGAGCTTTTTCTTCACATTCTCTGGGAACGGAAAAAAATGACCAACACGCACACGTTTGGGTTCCGTCTTTGAGTTCCTAGTCTTTTTTTTTTTTTAGGTCTATATTAGTTTTTCCCTTTTATAATTTCCTAGGCATTGTTACTAATTGGATTCTAGAAAATATTCTCTATGAGCTTCCACCAAAAAACATTACTTTTGGAGATATGGCATGTTTGTTGTTTATAGGGAGGCGAGAGGCAAGCGTTTGTCCGCCTCACTCTTCTTCCTCTTTGTGACCTGCATTGCCTCTGTTCTTACCTTGCCATGGACATTTTTTTAATGAGGATTTGACTTTAGTTAGGAGGTTAAAACGTGGGGTTGGATTAGGTTAGGTTAGTGAGTAGGCTGTCCCAAAATGCAAAAATTTTGAAATTTTTGCACGCTCGTGTGTTTATTCCGGTTCTCTCATAGTAAAACAGTTTTGGCGTTGAAATTTTGGGCGAATTGAGAAATATTTAGGGGTCCCGACAAAGTGAACATTTAGGTGACGTGACTCCAAATTTTCAGGATTTTTCTAAATTTCCACTTTTTCTCCCTCAGGTTATCAACAGGGCAAAAAGGGACCGCTAGTATCTTTGGCTGATCGACAAGGCTCCAATTGATGAAATCACCGGAGCCCGGCTACCATCGAAGGAGCAGGTCCTCCTCCGCTACTACCACCACCACCGGGAGATGGGGAAGACGGCGAGCGGGAGCAGGAAGGCGGTTGTTCTCCCCTTCTGGTCCAGCGCCGGGATTCCGACAACTACAGTAATACACGCCGGCACGAAGCTGTCAAAGCTGGAAAAGGCGTACAATGACCTCAAGAAGAACAAGAACAAAGACAGGCCGAAACATCGTATGATGAGGAGATTTTCAAAGGAGACCTCCAAGAAATCTTCGACCTCGCACACTCTCCTCTCTCCAACGGGCAGACATGAAGGACGAGGACAAGGAGTTCCTACGGAGTCAGAGAGAAGACCAGGGAATCATCCATGGCTGGAATTGACCCTCGTGACAGCGAAGAAGGTGGAGAAGCATTTCGAGCGAGGAACTCTACTCAAGCAGCTCCGGGAACGTGAGACAGCGACATTTGCCAGGCTGACTGAAAGGGCAAAATCCCAAGCCAAAGCAGTAGCAGCAGCACAGTCCTGTGTCGAACGACATCATCCCCGGGCTCGTGGATCCCGAAGCCAGAGGAAAAAACTCAAACTGTCGCCATCGATCTCCGTAAAGGGATTTAACCTCATTTCAACTTGGGATCGAAAGAATTGTGGGTGCGGCAAGCAACGTAAACGTTCGCAGCTACCGCTAAAGTTCTTGGAATGGACATTGGGAGTATGGCGGTCTCGAAGAGCACGGTCCATCGAGCACGAATTGCGGGGAGAGAGTAGCCGCCGAAAAAGATCGTGGAACTGCGGAACCAGGAGATACCTGAGAGGTTTGCCCTTTCATTGGGACGGAAAACTCCTCCCGTCCCCCCTCTGGCGATACGGAGGCCCCCGCATCGCCGTCCTCCTCACAGGGGAAGATGACGCAGAGTTCCTTCTTGGGCTCCCGGCAAGCTCGGATTCAACTGGCAGAAACGTGGCTGCATGGTCTTGAAGGAGATGGACGAAGCGGGCGTCAGGGACAAATCATCGCCTTCTGTTTCGACACCACGGCTTCGAACACTGGCATGGTGCAAGGTGCTTGCATTCGGATTGAGCAAGAACTGGGACGAAGCTTGCTTTGGTTGGCCCCTGCCGCCATAATGTCCACAGGTGATCCTAAAGGGATGTCTTCGAAGCCAGCCTCGGCTCTTCCTCTGGTCCTGACATTGGAATCTTCAACGACTCCGTGATCGATGATCCTTCGTGGATTCCTCGCAGAGAGAGCGGTGGAAACATCGGAGGACCTCATAGATTCTTGCCACCATGACACTGCCAGCAAGCTGAAGGACGCGCATTGGCCTTCCTGAAGAAGGCTCTGATGTCGAAGAACCATCCCAGGAGGACTATGAGAACTTCTCCGTCTCTCCTACCTGTTCCTCGGGGTGAAGGTCCAGCCAAACCATTTCCGCCTCCTGGACTCTCCATCAAGCCCGGTGGATGGCCAAGGGCCCTCTACTGCCTCGAGCTTCAGATGCTGAAATCCCAGCTGTCGCTGACTGGTCGAGAGAAGGCCAGAGTGGAACGAGTTGGCCCTCTTCGTTGCTCTGGTGTACTGCAAGCAATGCATGAGGCACCGATCTCTGTGAAAGCTCCGTTGAACGACGTGCTCTTCCTCGAGATCCTCAAGACATCCCTGACCAACCTTGCCAAGGCAGCAGAACAAGCCCTGCGACGCCACCTGTGGTACGTTTCCGAGGAAAAAGCGGGACTGGCCTTCGACTCAAGGATTGATGTGAGGAGAAGAAGCAGATGGCCAAGGCATTGGGCAAGCCCGCCTCGAAGAAGGAACTCAAGCGATTGGAGGGAAAAAAGATGACGATGTCTTCCTCCCTCTCGTCCTTCGTCATTCGAAGACACGGTCCTTTTTTCAGAAACTCGACGCGGACAGAGCTTCCTGGCAAAGGACCGGCCATTGTGGGAGGATGACGACCGATTCAAGGACGCTCGAGAACGGCACTTGGCCTCCGAGTGGTCAACGATGCCGCGGAGGGGGGGCATCGCCCTAGTCCAGCGCTACCTGGTGTCCACGAAGTCGGCCGCACAGGGAAGTATCTCCTCCAGTTAGTCCACCAAACCCTCGGAAACTTGTGGGGCGGGAAAAGAAGGAGGACCTTCAAAAGAAGGCTTCTGAATGGAAACAATGAAAACTGTCTGTTTTGGTTTCCTTATAGTTTCTTTCTAAAAATGTGGGATGTTTTTGAGTTTTTTTTTTGTTTTTTAAGGTTATTAGAAAATTGTTCAATTTGTCGCGCCCCTAAATATTCTCTAATTTCATCTCATTTCACAGGAACTCTTCTTATGCATGTGTAAACAGAAGTAAAACAAGAGCAAATGAAAAAAAAATGTTTTT
The DNA here is from genome assembly GCA_016584305.1 of Chionoecetes opilio. NCBI lineage: Eukaryota > Metazoa > Arthropoda > Malacostraca > Decapoda > Majidae > Chionoecetes > Chionoecetes opilio. The sequence continues at coordinate 70,905 of JACEEZ010026365.1, forward strand.
ATTTTTTTCCCTCTATGTCTTGGGACACCCCATTAGTGAGTCAAAAGGTGGGGTTAGGTTAGTTAATTTTCATATCTTCTATACCCTCTCCTTCACATAAAAAATATTGGATATTTCCAAAAGTAGTGATTTGCGAAGGAACTCATAGAGTGTTTCTTAGAAGCCATGGTATAAGTGCAGCTTAAACCAATACACGCGGGGTGGTTTTAAATATCCAAAACCCTTTTTCGTTTTCAGCATAAGGAAATATTTCTAACTCCTACAACAGTTTGGCGGAAATGAACAATAGCACAAGGGGGGTATTGGGGGGGGCGAAACCCCTCAGTGAGGTTGGTTTGGTAAATTTTTTACATTAGGACCCGAAATTCTAAACATACTCGGAGTATGGTTTCTGTTTACCATATTGGATTCTAAAAAAAAACGTTCTCTCTATGAGCTTTCCGTCACAAAGCACTTCTTTCGGAGATATAAGATGTTTTTTTAATAGGAAGGAATCCGAGTGTATAGGAGATATGAAAATTAAACTAACCTAACCCCCCTTTTGACTCACTAACCTAACCCCACGCTTTAAAAACCTCCTAACTAAAGTCAAATTTTGCATTAAAAAAAAGTGCCCGCGGAAAGGGGGAAGAACAGAGGCGATGCAGGTCACAAGAGGAAGAAGAGCTAGGCGCATGTAAACACTTGGCTCTCGCCTCTCTATGATCATGTCGTTATCTCCAAAAGTAATGATTTGCGACGGAAACTCATAGAAGAATGTTTCTTAGAATCCAATAAGGTGAACAGAAACCACACTCCTAATTGTGTATGGAATTTTGGTCCTGTAAAATAATACCGTTAGGTTACGTAATCAATGCCCATGTTAGGTTAGTAAACTAGCAGGGAGGTATGGGTGGGCATAGCCCCCCAGTTATGTCAGGAGAGTATTTGGTTTATAGGAAGTAAATTTATTGAAACTGCATATTTAAACCGTATCCATTAAGGTAAACAGAAATCATACTCGCAATTGTGTAGAGAATTCTGGTCCTTGAGTAAAATTTACCTTTAATTTATATCTAGCACCCTTAAACTAATTCTACATTAGCATTCAACAACCTGAAACGAAAGAAACAAGTGCAAATAAGCCGTTAAAAACCTCACCGGGATATGCCCTGTGGGGGACATTACACTGGGTCCAATTTACCCCGCGGTGTTTTGTCACCGGGGTAAATACGGACCCAACTGAGCATTGATCATACGAAAATGAGACAAGGGAGAGCATTTCTGATATTTTCATGTTAAAGTAGAGGAAAGCAAATATATACGCTTATTTACAAGGAGAATACTCCGTCTCGTCTTTGAATCCCAAGAAAATTCCCCCAAATCAGCTGATTTTGTAAACAAACTTTGCCGCAACTTTTTTTTTTTCTGTCATTTTAAATCATTTCTATTTTGGTTCCTCGGTTCATTACATATCAATATTTATATTCATATTAAATACTAGAAATGTTAAAATTGTTTTCCTACATGGAATATTCAAAAACTGTTACACTCTTATTTATTGTCCAAGCTCGCTTTGCTCGCTTGGACACCTATTTCCCCGAAATCAGGTGTCATCGGCTTGTAAAATTTTTCCTTTTCTTCTTGTGACTACTTTTGGGGGGAGCGGTATACAGGCCAAAAAGGAAAAATTTGGCGCAGAAATTTTTTTCGTCTCTTAACTCTTTCCAAAGCGAGCGAAGCAGTTTTTAACCATTTTGCTAAATTCGAAATTATTGTGCCGGGAGACATTACTGCATGGGCGAATTAATGCATTAGTGCATGAAAAAATAATGTGTTCGTATCCCCACAAAACAAATGTCTGAGGCTCTGAGCGTCCCGCTCCATCCACCACCACCCACCACCACCCCCCCACCACCACAAAAACCAACCCCCCACCCCCCACCCACTACACCACTCACCACCACCACACCACCCCACCACCACCACCACCACCACGCACCACCAAAACCATCACCCCCCACCACCACCCCACCACCCAAACCCAAAACCCCTCTACCACCCACCCCACCACCACCACCCACCACCACCCACCACCACCACCACCTCACCACCACCACCACCCCCCCCAACCACCACCACCACCCCACCCCCCTCTACCCCACCGTGCACCCCACAACACCACACCACCCACCCCACACCACTACCACCCCCCAACCACCACCACCTCTACCCCACCCCACCACCCCACCACCACACCATCCCCACCACCACCACCACCACCATTACCACCACCCCAAACCAAAACCACCCCCCACCACACCACCCCCCCGCCATCACCCCATCCTACCCACCGCCATCACCACACTTTTTTTTTTTAAATTTTTTTCAAGAACAATTTAAAACTTCTTTTTTTTGTAAAAAGTAAAAAAATCAAAGAAGGGGATGGTAAAGGGTTTAGGTTGGGTTAGGTCGGGTTGTAATATAAATTTTTTTAAGGGTGGGATTTTTTAAAAATTTGCTTTAGCATTTGCGATTTTGGGACACTTCCACATCTTTGTGGGGACGTTTTTCCTATAAAAAAAACACCAAAGAAAAGATGGCGGTCCGAATAGAACCGGTCCGTGGAAGGCCCGGGGTTCCCCTCGACATACCATTAATATATATATACATTACAGGGAGGTCCCTTTTATACGAACTTCGGATCCAGATTGTAATTAGGGTCTTTTTTCAAATCGAGATCAAAAAATCCAATATACGACATTCAATGGGGGGTAAATTATCAGTTCAAAATGCGCGCCCTCCACTCCCGGCTGGACAAAGGGGATTTGGGTTTACCCCAGTGGGTCACCCCCCAGAAGCCTTGACCCGAAGGGGAATTTGCTATCCGGCCTGACATTTAGGGGGAATTGCGGGGGGCGGCCCCAAACCTTGGGGCCGCAGTCGGGCACCCCTAGCAAGGCTTGACCTGAAGGGAAATTAAGGGAATTTGGGCCCGGGCCCGACCTTTTGGAGTAATTAGCAGGTGTGCGACCCCAACCTTGGGACTGCTACACTACATTCTCTTTATCACCGGGGTCCCCCCACATTACAACTCTTTTTTTTCTTGTTATGCTGTTTTATGTTAAATTAATGTGCAGTTATGTTATTTTTTGTGCTATTTTTTTCTTTTTCAGAATGCTTTTTTTTAGAGAATAGGGAGACATGTTGGGAATATGCGCTGTTGTTTGTTGTGTTTGCTATAGTTTTTTTTAGCTTGAAAAAAGTATTTTTTTCTTTTTTAAATTGATGGGGTCCTGGAACCCAAAACCCAATTTTTTCCATTATTTTTGTTTTCGTTATACAGATTTTTGCTTTACAGTATGCCCGGTGGAACCTAAATGCTCGTATCTTCGGACCTTCCCCGTCACAAATTTTTGGACACAAAACGACAAAAATTTAGACCCAAAAATTATTATAATATAACCAAAGGCCTCTCAGAAACTCTCTCAAAGCAGAAATTTCAAAAATTGTAAATTTAAATTTAAACCCCCCCCCTGGGAGGTTCCCCCTTCTCGGTCCCCTTGCTGCGCTCGGATACTTGGTCGCCCTATTATTTTTTTTTCCCGTTTTTTTTATTTTTTTGTTGACATCCCTGAAATTTAAGGAAAAAACCCTAACAATGGATTCTTGGGGAAAACCCTAAAGGGGCATTCCATGTCAGTTCAAAAAAAAAAAATTCGATTTTCTGGGCCCATCTCCGATTTGTTTCATATTTGGTAGGGTTATAATCTCAGCGAGGGGAGTAACAACATACAGGTCTTTAATTTCTAGGGGGCACCGTTCCCGACTACCACAACCGGGACTGACTTTTGATCATTTTCGAGGGTTATGCCCTTTGGGCAGCAGTCAATTATCGGCTGCTTGACCACCAGAGACAGCATTTATCCCTTTTAAAACTGTTTTGGGAGCCTCAAATAGCTTAAAAAACTTTTTTTCCCGGGGGAAGGGCAAGTAAAAAAAGTTTTTTTGTACCTTTGACCTCGCGTAGCAAAAGTAGTATACTCCCCAAATTTTTTTTCTTCCAAAATGTGTTTTGTAGGTATATATAAACTTCAATTTTCAACAAGTTTTTGTTTTATTCAATAGGGTTAGGGCAGGGACCCCGTTTTAAACACCCCTCCACCCCGTTTTTATGAAAAGCGTTGTGTTGGAAATTTTTTTACACAATTCGTAGCCCGGCGGCCATGGAGTAGTTGTAATACTAGTTTACTACTAGTTTTTCAAGTTACTAGTTACCACTACTTTATTATTTTAAATGAAATTCTAGCCTTAATTATTTTTTTTTTATTTTCAATTATGGACACCCCGGGAACCTAAAAGTTGCGAAGTTTTTTCTGTGACCCTTTCCCAAAACTGAAAGAGTGTGGGCGGGTATAAAACTACCAAAGACTTATCAACAAGAATCGTCCCCCCAGTTTTTAAACTGGGGGAAACAAAAAAGGGCCCTTTCTGGATCTTAAAGAAATTGCAAAAGCCGAAGCCCCCAAAACCAAAAACCATCCCCAATGGTAGTCCCAAAAAAAACCCCTGTGTGGTTATGAGGTGTTTTTTAGAGGTTGTAAGAAAATTTTTAATAATTATGAGGTGTGAGTGGGTTTGAGGGGTTATGGGGGGTTTTAAAAATTTTTGAGTGGTTATGTGTTTTGAG
>JACEEZ010026366.1:0-5000 GCA_016584305.1 Chionoecetes opilio
GTTGTGGGTGGTGGATGGATGATGGATGATGGATGATGGATATGGATGGTGGTGGTGGTGGAGTGGGATGGATGATGGATGTGTGGTGGGGGGTGGTGGGTGGATGTGGTGGTGGATGTGGTGGTGGTGGTGGTGGGTGGTGGTGGGTGGATGGATGGATGGATGGATGGATCGATGGATGGTGGGTGGGGGGGGGTGGTGGTGGGTGGGTGGATGGATGGGTGGATGGATCGATGGATGGTGGTGATGGTGGTGGGTGGTGAATGGATGGATGGATGGATGGTGGTGGTGGGGGATGGATGGTGGGTGGTGGGTGGGTGGATGGATGGGATGTGGTGGTGGTGGTGGTGGTGGTGGGTGGATGATGGATGGATGGATGGATGGTGGTGGTGGTGGTGGTGTGTGGTGGGTGGGTGGTGGATGGGTGAATGGATGGATGGATGGATGGATGGGTGGTGGTGGTGGTGGTGGTGGTGGTGGTGGGTGGGTGGATGGATGGGTGAATTGATTGATGGATGGATGGATGGATGGTGGTGGTGTGGTGGTGATGATGGTGTGGTGGTGATGGTGGTGATGGTGGTGGTGGTGATGGTGGGCTCGTTAATGTCCTCCCGGCAGGGGCGGGCTGTGAGGGGACAGCTGGAGGCGTCACGCGCTGCCCAACAAATGATCCAGAACAGGGACATTGCTGCTGCAGGTGTTGTATCCCTCCCTCCCTCCATTACCCCATCTCCCCTCCTCCTTGTTTCAGTTCCTCCCTCTCACCCCACCACTCTCTTCCCTCTCCTTCCGATTACCCTACATTCCCCTCCGACATTTCCATCGACTTACAATTGTCAGCGCTGCGTAGCCTTGGCATCTGCGGGGCAAAACATAAAGACTGAATGACGTATCGTTTTAGTGCGTCTAAAACTCTGACGTGGTAATGCCTTGTTGATACACACACACACACACACACACACGCACGCACGCACGCACGCACGCACGCACGCACGCACGCACACGCACACGCACACGCACACACACAAATAGTTGTACGTATAGGAAAAATACATACTTTTAATGACAACATAAAAAAAAAGTCGATAGCTTGACTCAACCCTATATGAATACAATGTTGCATCACACCGTGCGATGGTCAGGTTGATAGCGTCCTGGCCTCCCATTCTGTGGGTAGGCGGTTCGAATTCTCGCTGCTCCCGGGGATTTTTCACTGACAAATTCGGGCGGTTATCGTGCCTCTTGAGCAAGGGGATGGGGGGGTGGTGAGGTCCCAGCATTGCCCAAAGATCGATAATAATGAGCTCTAAGCTCGCACTGAGAGGGTGAAACTAGCGATCGCGAGCCAGCTCGCGTGGACAAGACCATGGGTGAATAATACACACACACACACACACACACACACACACACACACACACACACACACACACACTCGGGGTACTCCGTAGTGTAGTGGTTAGCGCACTCGGTTTACAATTCGAGAAGTCCCGGGTTCGATCCACGGGCGGAGCGGAGAAATATGGGCGGTCTCCTTAAAACCCGAGCCCCTGTCCACCCAGCAGTGAATGGGTACCGGTTGTTAGCCGGGGGTTGTGTCCCGCCTCCCGGGGTGGTGGCCTCGGCCAAGAAGCACTAAGGAAGTAAAAATAAAATGTAGACGGGACCATAAGAGTGTAGCTCAGGCCCTGTAAAATACAATTATAGGTAAATACAAATAGAACATAACATAAGAAATAAGGGAGCTACAAGAGGCCGCGAGACCTACACGAGGTAGTTCCTGTTACTTACACTACCTACATCCACCTTTAATCCCCATCCATGAATTTACCTAGCCTCCTTTTAAAGCTTGCATTAACCTCCGCATTAACCACCTGACGACCGAGTCCATTAAAATAATTTACCACCCTATTTGTGAACCAGTTTGTCTCTATTTCCTTTTTAAATGTACGCTTTCCCACTTTGAATCCGTTACTTCTTGTTCTACCCTGACTGGTTATTAGCCGTAAAAACTTTTCCTGCATCTCCTTTATTGTATCCCTTTATCCACTTAAAAACTTAGATCGGATCGCCCCTTACTCTATACGCCTATCGAGTGAGTGTAAATTTAATAGCTTCAATCTCTACTCATAACTAAATACGCATCCCCTGTATCATTTTGGTCATCCTTCTCAAATAGGTAAATACACACATACACATACAGCATCTTACCTAATCCTTCATAACCTACAGGGAAATAAAATAATGAAGCGAGAAAGGGAGGTAATGCAAGTGCTGATGCGGGAGGATGTAAGGGTGAAGATAGGACAAGAAGTCAAAGTCAAGGGGTGATGCAGTGGGGTGCAGGGGATGAGGGAGGCGAATGGAAGGGTGAGGGGTGAAAGATATAATGGATTGGGTGACTGGGACGAAAGGCAGAGGGGAGATGGGAAAGAGAGGTGGTATAGGGAGGGGAGGTAGCAATTGTGAGATTATAATGACATGATACTGGGAGATCATAGATACAAGAGCATCTTTATCAGGCGGGATTCCCTGACTGACAAAACGAGAGGAGGAGGAGGAGGAGGAGGAGGAGAGGAGGGAGGAGGAGGAGGAGGAGGAGGAGGAGGAGATGGTCAATATAAAGAAAGTTAGTAGGTGTTCCTTGGCCTTGATTGTTACTACTATTAACTCAAGAAGTCGCCGAACACAGGAACCCATGGACAGCATAAAGAAATGGAAACTTATGTAAACAAACTGATGATGGTGAAGCTACCTTTTTGGTAATGAACAACGTTGTGTATGTACCAAAAATTGAGGAAGAGGAGGAGGAGTAGGGAACTCGCAGTTATAGAGATCAGACCAGACCACGATAGCAGCGCGATAGAGGAGATAACAGTGGATGCAATGAGGCGGTGAGATGAAAGCAGGGAAGGTGATGCTTCAAGCACTGTGTCTCTTAGCGTACTTATAAAAACAATAAAGAGTCACATCATCGCCCCGGCTGTGCACCCCTTCAAAGGCTCCTGTCACCATGCACTGTGCCCGTGGAGGTGAAAATAATGACATGGTCTAGGCCAATTAGTGATTTTTCATTTGTTTGTGAGTATATAAGTAAGAGAGGCCCAGCTGTTTCCCTTAACGATTTACAATCTGTTCAAGCTATTAGTGTAGCTTTGCTCACACAGGTATCCAGAAAAAGAAAATTGAGAAATAACAAAAAGTGCCAACACAACAAAACGCAATCAAACAAATCTTCAGTCTGCTTCTTCGACATTACATAAAAATGTGAGCATTTAGGAGAGGAGTTTTCAGTCCACAAACTCATCTTAGACACCCACACCCAAAATATAGAAAGAAGAACTGTAGTCGCTTATATTACAATACAAAAAATGGGTAGAATTACTTGTATTTTCTTATGGTTTCAAAGTTATCGTAGGAAAATGGTTATCATCACTATTTCGAGTTGTGCATCAAAACGCGCTGGCAGCGCACCCGCCGCGCTAAACTACGTATACGTACGTACATGTCTTTCCCTGAGTCTTGACAAACGCCGACTTCGCCAACAGATTATCATCAGTCTCCTTGGTTATTCAACATTTTAGTCACGGTCTACCTATTCTCACTTCTTATAGACACTGCATATAATCCTTCCACATTGTCATACTATACATGTGGGGAAAAAAAAGAAGTTACCTTCTGGAATATCCGGAATGAAATTCCGTAAAGGGCAAGGTTGTATTCAATGCAGTAAATCAGTATTTTAATTCGAAGGCAATTAAGGTTCCATGAAATGCTGCATTACGATCTTTTCCTGTTTAGCAGTCAAGATTTTCACTGCTTCCATATCCTTCGATTTGTACTGAACATCATTGCGTATACAAATAATGTGCTCTCTCTCTCTCTCTCTCTCTCTCTCTCTCTCTCTCTCTCTCTCTCTCTCTCTCTCTCTCTCTCTCTCTCTCTCTCTCTCTCTCTCTCTCTCTCTCTCTCTCTCTCTCTCTCTCTCTCTCTCTCTCTCTCTCTCTCTCTCAATATATAGAATAGTACGTACTACGTATACATACAGGGAGGTATTAAACATCATGGTAATAATATCCTTGGAATGTAAATATTGTGTATAACTTCTAACCAAACCTAAGTTTAATTAAAGCATTTCATATCACCACTGAGCTGTCTTTAAGGTACACCAGCCATCATGTCATCCTGGACTATATACGTACATACAATAGTTTTGTTGTTATGGAGCGTAGGGCAGCCAGTGAGGGTTGGGTACACATGAACGGCCTGGCAACATTTGTCAATAATCTCTTGCATGTCTCTCAGCCTTTCAGACACAAAAACAAGTTTAGATTACCGTTGATTACATTATGCACCATACCACAGTTAGACTGTGCACAGTACATACACTCAACAGAGTGGTGAGGCTGGCGATAATAGTGATAAGAGAATATACATCGAACAACAACAATGCAGTGCACAGACGAGGGAATATGATGATTGATGACAACGACGACGACGACGATGCTGAAGATGGTGATGATCGTCAATATATTTTGCCTTTCATTTGAAGTTCTGCATCTAAAGATTAATGAATAAGAGGATACGGGGAGGGACTGTGTGTGAAAAATGTAGTAGCAGCTTCCCGTACCTAGACGTATAGAGGGAATGTCTGCAGCTTTGTGGATAGTGGTAAAAATGGAGGCATACGCTATGATGCGCGTGGCCTTGCTGCTCATATCCGTCGCATTAGCCCTTCAGCCTGTGGTGGTTGACAAACCGCTACCCCGGGACACAGGGCTAGTGTGGCGCGGGTTACCACAGTTACCTTCCCCAGGTTTCCCCAGGTACCCATTTATCGACCAACCCCGGAAGGGAGTATGAACAACTGGGTGGAGTGCCCGCCGACTGCCCTGGTCCGGATTCGAGCCAGAGCCCGCAGATTCGTAGCTAGGTGCGCTAGCTACTACACTCTCAGAAATAAGGGGTACATTAAGGGTCGAATTGTTACATCGCACCATCA
>JACEEZ010026366.1:10000-32500 GCA_016584305.1 Chionoecetes opilio
AAGGAAAGTGATAGTAGTTATTATATATACCACAAGACGCAGGAGTGGATGTGCCGGGTGCTTTTGAGTGGTGGTCATGATATCAAACAATACGTTTTGAATGATATACACAGACGATTTAATAGCATGCAAAAATATTTGCCTACAGCTAAAGGTATCACTGGCTTCAACACTGATCCTCAACATGTCACCAGTAAATAACAGACGTGGCTATCAACACTGTTACATAATATTGTTTCATAAGGTGTCTGATACGTTAACAGCAGAGATGCCGGTAGTGTTTTATAATTGAGCCAGATAACATCTGTGGACGCATCTTCAAATAAATGAAAAACTTTCCTGTTTACCCTGCTTATTCCTACTACTACTACTACTACTACTACTACTACTACTACTACTACTACTACTACTACTACCTACTACTACTACTATTGCTGATGCTGCTGTAAACAAAAATAATCACAATAAAAATAACGATAATGACGGCAGTGGTAATCAATGATGATGATGATTAAAGGAACTGTTGAATCATATAGGAAAGTGAAAGTGACGGATTAAGAATAACATCACACTGGTGGCGACATTTCCTCCACCCTGCTAATCCCTCCACGCTCATCGCAAACAAAGTCAAATTGATAACAAAAATGGCCGGCCACCCAGCAACCCCAACCGCGACAATATGTCCTGATTTCCCTCTCACACACACTCTCTAATGAAACTATATTCGAAATTTCGTTTATTTTTCTGTCTGCTTTTAAAGATCATAAGCGGCAACTTTTGCTATTTCTTTTGTTTTAACTGAAGTTCGGGTTACGAGAATATTTATCTGTCCATAAATTTGCCTTCTCGGCTTAACTTTTACCTGATGACATAAACTTTTACTTTTACTCAATACAGCTAAACGCACCAAGGCAGGGAGCTATAAACAACTATAAGATCAACGACAACAATAAATTAACAATAACTCATATGCAATGAACAATAATTGGTTTGCATAGTTTACTTCTGAAAAGCAAGACTAAACAGAACGCTCGGGTGTACCCATTGAATCGTCTTATCAAGTCTTTGTGCTCAGGTGTGAACTACATGAAGAAGAAAACAGTGATACGGGTGGCATATTCCCGTTTTCTGGAAGAGTATGTGGCGTTTACTCTTGAACACGTCAGGTTAGGTTACGTTAGGTTACAGATAGGGTAGGTTAGGATTTCCTTTAAGATCTTTGTATCTTATGAGTGTGAATCTCATTGATGTTATTATCGAGAAAATCCTATGGTTAGTTTCGGAGCTACAGCCAAGCGTCTTCACTGGAAACCACATGCTCGCATAGAGAACGAGAATATGCATACGGGTGCCCACGCTGAGCTGTCTCCATGGCAGCCCTACACGCGCTGAACAGGCCTCGGGATCAAGCCTTCGTTGCAGCTTATTTACCGACTGATTTCCCCAAGATTAACTGACTATCTAATCTTTATCATTAAAAGTCTATTGATCTAGGATTTCGTTGTAATCTGAAGGCACCTGATAGACACGTAGCCCAAACCAGTACCTGGCTGCGAATGCCACGGTTATGACAAGAACACACGCACACACACACACACACACACACACAAACACACGCCCACCCAGTCGGTAGCCAGAGTGGGAGGGAGGGGAAACCAGGGAAGGAGTGACAGATAAAGTTTCACAGGCAAGCGATAAGCAAATTTATGTTCCAACCACATACATAGCTGCTGCATCCACCCTTCTCTCGACCATATGTGACGACCAACTGTGTGAGTGTGATTTCTGGCCACGGCGGCGGAGGCAATGGGGAAATTTTGGCAGATAGTGTGTAAAGGGTTGAAATATGTACATAACACATGGTGGCTTCCCCCTCCTTCCTCCCCCAGCCTGCCCCTCCTCTCCGCGAGCTAATACAAGTGTCGTAAATAGAATAAAAAGATAAAAGTAGGGTTGGAGGGATATTTCCAATGGAATAATAATTGTATAATGACGATGGAATACACAGAATGAATACAATACTAGGTATGGACGTAAAGCTGTTCAGTTTATGATATAGCTACTTAAAAAGGGTTGTAGCTGCTGGAATACGTTAGTGCATTATGCTGTGGATTTATCAGTATGAATTATTGAATAGATATGTGAACGATTGTGAAGATGAAATACATGTGATGAAAGTGAAGGGATATGCAACATAAATATAACGTAAGTAAAGAAGTTGGAAATAAATATAAGTAGGACAATAATAGAAAGGAAAAGAGGATAAAAAGGAAAAAGATAAAGATATTCACTCTAAGAAAGAAAAAGTGAACGAGGATATAGATAAGTAAAGAAAGAGACAACGAGAATATAAAAAAAGGCTAAATTACTCATATATAACTGATAGATTGGATACAGTCCTTTCGGAGACACACAATCCAAATGCATAAATACTGACTCACTCTCCCCTATACATTAATGCACAGTTACCCATTTTTTATTCTCTCTCTCTCTCTCTCTCTCTCTCTCTCTCTCTCTCTCTCTCTCTCTCTCTCTCTCTCTCTCTCTCTCTCTCTCTCTCTCTCTCTCTCTCTCTCTCTCTCTCTCTCTCTCTCTCTCTCTCATACACACACAAAATGCTTGCGTGTACAGTGGTAAAATTCTGTAAGTATCTGTACGTGACAAACGCAAATTTGAGCCCCGTTCGCGGCTAGATATTTTTTAAAACGCGGGCAGGTACTGTCCCCTATGAGCAAGGGGATGGTGGCGTGGGAGGTGCGTGAGGGCTCAGCTTTACCTAAATATCAGTTTCTATGACCTCCAAGCATTCCAGGATGATAACAACCAGCGGTCGTGTCCGATATATGAATTACAAACACGGTCTCACACACAAATACACACACACACACACACACACACACACACACCAAAAAAACCCACTAAATAAATAAACAAATTAATATGTAAATAAAGATTAAATAAATAAAAAAATAAAAAGTATATGAATAAAAGCCGCCGAGTCACCGCATGACACTCGTCGTAAACAGTTTAACTCACATCTCATCAACGTTTCACGAGCAGCATCTTCATGCAATTATATAGTCAGCACCTCAACTGCTTCCAACCACCTCCTGCATTAGTTATATTGCGGTGCTAATCTGTTTGCTGGTTTGTTTCAATGTCCTCCCAACAGCTTCCATAAGGCAATAACTCCTTTTGTGATGATAATGTGAGGGTCATGGGAGCTTTCGGGTTGATAGGCGAGTTGACACAGTGACCTGGCTGTGACGACACGAGGTCAACCCTGATACCGTTGCAGAAGAGCAGCGAGTCTCTTAACATCGATAATATTGCTATACTTAATACATAAGCTGACTATATTTAAGATTATAGGGTGAGGGAACTACATGAAGACGACGTAAGGAGTCTTCTACGAGTCAAAAGTCTTCCTCACATCAAGGAATGTTCCTTGCCTGTCTGACCACCATGAACAATGCAATGCATTGGTGAGGCCACGTTCATGCTGTTGCTGCGCCACCTCACAGTCCTCACTGTTGTTACTCATACAGGAGGGGCAAGCTATCCCTGGGATCACCAGGAGAATGATATAAATTTGATTTATGCTTCTTTAATTGATCATTTACGATTTTCTTATTTTCTCCCTGTGGGAGAAATTTCTTGGGTGAACAGTAACTTTTAGGCTAAAGGGTGGCACTGCAGTCTATAAACCGTGTAGCATTGCTTTGTTGTTGTAGTTGTTCACATTATTATCAGTATTAACAGTATTAATAATAAAAGTAGTACAACACACACACACACTTTTCCACTGTGAAATTCGGGCGGTACTGTCCCCCTTGAGCAAGGGGATGGGTGTGTGCTGTGTGAGGTCCAAGCATTGCCCAAAGATCGGTAATAATGAGCTCCAAACTCGCACTGCGAGGGCGAAACTGACGATCGCGAGCCAGCTCGCGTGGACAAGACCATGGGTGAATAAACACACACACACACACACACACTGAGTACTACTGTTTGGTCACTATTATCACTATCTATAAATAGCTCGGGAATTCAATGATACATTCGAGTGTCACAACGCATAATATATATATATATATTATATATATATTATATATATATGTGTGTGTGTGTGTGTGTGTGTGTGTGTGTGTGTGTGTGTGTGTGTGTGTGTGTGTGTGTGTGTGTGTGTTAAAACCTGTGTTTCTACTTTTGTCTATGGCGCCTATAGACAGTGACCTCCAGGGCTCGGATGGTAGGTCCTGGAGGTTTACTCGAGGGCTGTGATTGTAGGTTCTCGCCCATGATGGCGCAGGCAGGATTTTTATAGTAGTGCCTGTGATTAGAGACTCATGCCGCCCCCCTGTGTCCTCCGATGCCGTCGAAGGTAGGGTTGATGGGCAGCATGTGGGTGTTCTTAGGCCACTCACGATTGGACAAAGATTTTGGCACCCTTTGGGGATATAACTCGGCATATGAAGCACGCCATGCACTTGCAGGCGCTAACCATCCTGCCACCACCTCTCCGCGCGCGCGCTTCCGTGTCATTCACCCCATGGTCTTTGTCCACGCGAGCTGGCTCGCGATCGCCAGTTTCACCCTCTCAGTGCGAGCTTGGAGCTCATTATTACCGATCTTTGGGCAATGCTGGGACCTCACACACCACACACCCCCATCCCTTTGCTCAAGGGGGACAGTAACCGCCCGAATTTGTCAAGTGAAAAATCCCTGGGAGCGCGAGGATTCGAACCGCCTACCCACAGAGTGAGAGACCAGAACGTTATCAACCTGACCATCGCGCGGTGTGTGTGTGTGTGTGTGTGTGTGTGTGTGTGTGTGTGTGTGTGTGTGTTTTATCAAGTGACATTCCGATAAGTAACAACCTTCATCACCACACACATTATCTGCTGCGCCTCTGAATGAAATACAACTTGTTCCTGGTGCTGCCAGCCACAAAACCGACCACAGACCCCCCACGACTCTTCACCCAATCTGTGCAACCAAACAAACATGTACCAGTAACGGCCTTGGTGTGTGTGTGTGTTATTCACTCATGGTCTTGTCCACGCGAGCTGGCTCGCGATCTCCAGTTTTCACCCTCTCAGTGCGAGCTTGGAGCTCATTATTACCGATCTTTGGGTAATGCTGGGACCTCACACACCACACCCCCCATCCCCTTGTTCAAGGGGGACAGTAGCCGCCCGAATTTGTCAGTGAAAAATCCCCGGGAGCGCGAGGATTCGAACCGCCTACCCACAGGATGGGAGACCAGCACGCTATCAACCTGACCATCGCGCGTCGGCGTCGGTGTGTGGGTGTGTGTGTGTATTCATCTAGTTGTATTTTACAGGGCCAGAGCAACGCTCGTATGGCCCCGTCTCCATTTCAACATTTATTTTTCTCATTCATCCTTAGTGTTGGCCGAAGCCACCACCCCGGGAGGCGGGTCACAAACCCCCGGCTAACACCCGGTACCCATTCACTGCTGGGTGGACAGGGGCTCGGGTTTTAAGAAGACCGCCCGTCTGTCTTCGCTCTGCCCGGGGATCGAACCCGGGACTTCTCGGTTGTGAGCCGAGCGTGCTAACACTACGGAGTTCCGTAGCTAAGGGCTGTGTGTGTGTGGTGTGTGTGTGTGTGTGTGTGTGTGTGTGTGTGTGTGTGTGTGTGTGTGTGTGTGTGTGTGTGTTCTTGTGTGTGTGTTGTGTGTGGTTTGTTGTGTTGTGTTGTGTGTGTGTGTGTGTTGTTGTGTTGTGTGTGTGTGTGTGTGTGTGTGTGTGTGTGTTGTTGTGTGTGTGTGTGTTGTTGTTGTGTGTGGTCTGTGTGTGTGTTCTGTGCTGTGTGTGTGTGTGATGTGTGTGTGTGTGTGTCTGTGTGTTGTGTGTGTGTGTGTGGTGTGTGTGTGTGGTGTGTGTGTGTCTTGTGTGTGTGTGTGTGTGTGGTGCTTGTGTGTTTGTGTGTGTGCTGTGTATGTGGGTGTGTGTGTGTGGTGTGTGTGTGTGTGTGTGTGTGTGTGTGTGTGTGTGTGTGTGTGTGTGTGTGTAGTGTTTTCCTCTCAATTGATGTTGAAGCCCAGCAGCTTCATTTTTTCTTTCTTCGCTTCTTTTTCTATTTCCTTTTTTTTCCTTCCTCCTGTAGTATAGAAATGTTCCTGATCATCGCGACTACCATCTTTAAAAACAGCTTTATTCAAACAAAATCATATGCACATAAGGTCTCGCATGTCGAGTTCAAACCTAAACTTGGAGTCAGTGTGAATTACTTTAAATCTTCAGAATATTCATATAGCTTCTAGTACGTGATGGTGGTGCCCGCTGGGTGTTGGCTGTGTTTCTCATCACGGGTAAGATGCACCATAAGCAAGTCCTTGAAGACTGTAAATCTGATAAATTGGAACACTGAATAATACATAATGCAGGTCGATAGGCTCCTTGGACACCACTGCGTCGCCACGTCACCAGCATTGGCGTGCTCTGTAACATCGCTGCCTCGCTGGCCCACAAACCCGCGTCTGCTGATTGCATACTGTACACACGCGCGATGCCACTACGACTACAGCGAGGAAGTGCGCCGCATCCTGCTACAAGTTATTATATGCTTCTCCCAGGATCACCCGACCCCAATATGCCAGAATTTTCATGCATCCTTCACCCAAAATGAAAGATTCACCCCATATAAGACGAATCAGAGGCCATCTTGGACCCTAAAAAACTGAACTCAAAATGTCTGGCCCATTCCTGCACCCCACCCACTACTTAGTTCCCTGAGAGCCCGTACCTTACGGATACTTCTGATTGTCTCAGAGTAGTCTTTGTAATTCCTTAACTAAGTCACTTGATTCAGTCCCCTACCAACCCCGACAGCATATACATACTACCAGGTTCGTTCTCTCTTATCTTATTATTTTAATTTACAATTGTCTTGTATTTTATCTTCAGGAAAATATATATATTGTGCTTTATATATATATATATATATATATATATATATATATATATATATATATATATATATATATATGATTGATGCCCCCAATGATGATTGACTGATTATTATCATTATTTATATTATTGCTATTTTCATAATTACAATCAATCAATCAGTCATTGGGGGCATACGCCGGGGGGCGCGTCGCCTCGCCCACCCTACAACGCCACTCCCGGGGGTCACCACGCGCGAGTTCCCATGCAGGCTCCCTTCCCATATCAAGCAACTCTCGACAGGAAGCATAAACTTGCCACAACCACGGTCCTTGTGGCCGCCCCCTTGGCCTCCTCCACGCCGGATTCTCTTTTACAGATACAACCCGATGGGAAGGATCGGTTTCAGGGTAGCGTGCCACATGCCCATATAGCCGAAGTTGGCGCTGACGGACTATGCAGGTAATAGGTCTTGATTCAGTCTCACGGTGCAATCGCTGGTTTGACACGTAATCATCCCAGCGATACCCCATGATTCTTCGAAGACACTTATTACAAAAGGCATCGATTCGCCTCTTCAAGTCGCTATTTAGTGTCCATATTTCACAACCATAGAGTAAGACAGGGATCACAAGCGACTTGAAGATCCGGATCTTTGTCCTCCTGCACAGGTACCGACAACGCCAAATACTCCTGCTGAGCGAGTCCATAGCACCGTGGGCTATGCCAATCCGCCGTAAAACTTCTTGACGTGACCCGCCGTCATTATGGACTGCGCTACCAAGGTATGTAAAACTTTCCAAGATCTCAATGCCCTCACCGCACGCCTGAACAGATTGTACTGTTTCATCTAATAAGCCTCCAAACACCTGGACCTTGGTCTTGAGCCAGGAGACCTCAAGTCCCAAAGGCTTTGCCTCCTCGTGCAGCGCCTCGAGAGCCATCACCAGGACCTCCAGCGACTCTGCAAAGATTACTGTATCATCGGAAAAAACAAGATCAGTGATCTTGGTGTTGCTGAGGGATGCTCCACAAGCACTTTGATCTACAACTTTGCCCAATACCCAGTCCATACAAGTGTTGAAAAGTAATGGGGCAAGACGCACCCTTGCCTCACTCCTGTATTCACAGGAAAGAAGCTAGATACACCTCCCCAACACTCACAACACTCTTAGTCCCATAGTACAGAAGTCATCAAACCAATAGTCCTTGCAGGAATCCCGCGAAGTCGCAGAAGGTCCCAGAGTGACTCACGATGCACTGAGTCAAATGCCTTCTTGAGATCAACATAGATGGTCCCCTATCCCTTTCCAAATAGGGATGACCAGCCCTCTTTTCCAGTCAGGAGGAATGATACCTGATTGCCACACGGCAGTCAGGACAGCATGCAACCCGCGAATCAGGGCCTCACCCCAGCTTTGAGTAGCTCCGCACTGATATTACAGACACCAGCTGCCTTTCCACCCCACAACTTTGCTGCAGCCTCTCTGACTTCGTCAAGAGAGGGTGCGGTTTCGTCAATAAGAGGATCGGCATCCACTGCCCGGAAACCAGTGGTGTGAAGCTGCTCAATTGGAGGGTCCACCGTGAACAACTGCTCAAAGTACTCAGCCCAACGAGCCATTGCCCATCCATGTCCCATTCTGCCCATGGCATATTATGTTAATACCCGAATTTTCCCTGTCTGCCTATCTATTACGGCAGGTTGGACCTTTTCACAATATAACCATCATAATACTGATTGCATGCTGAAACCCAACGGTAATAATATTCGACTTTGACTGTGACTTTGTACCAATCTCACACCACTGATATCCATGCACGTCCTAGTCCTCTTGGTCATAGGAGGAAAAGAGCGCAGGGACACAATGGCTCAAGATAGGGACGAAGAGTGGACTTCAGCCACGTTCACACTGTACCGATTTTGGGCCACGACAAGCCACGACTCTAGGGTACACGAGGTATACGAAAAAATATTCCTTGGAATACTTTCACGATGAAAGTCGGAAAGGGTATGGACCAACGGTTATTTCCGGTTGAGGTCTGAGGGAGGTCGGCGACAGTCGTCAAGACTGTCACAGACATTCTTAGCCTGTCTTGAGACAGTCGCGAAGACTGTCGGGATCATTTTTCAAGATTTTGACAGTTTCCTGTCGGCACAGTCCTCGGTGCCGACTACCTAAGACTAATGATGGACTGTCGTGACGACGACAGTCCTCGTCTAATGATGGAAGTTTGTGACGCCTGTCGGCTCGGAAATATCGGCTAACACCGTGTCGGGATATTGGCCAGAGTATCCTTTTGAAGTAAAATCGGGGTAGTTCGGCGACAGTTGGCAAGACTGCCACCAACACAGTCGGGAAGACCGTCGGCCAACTCCTTAGCAACTGTTAGCCAACTGGTCGACCAACCCCTTCACAGACAGTCTCCGACAGTCGGCGACCGTCTGCATGACTGTCGTCAAGACCGTCTGCGACTATCGGCCAATCGGTCGGCAGAGTCTTGGTTGTCGTAGATATGGCGCCAGTTAAAAAAATGACCGTTGAGACTCGTCTTGAGACTAGTTGCCAGCATATCGCCGACATACTGGCAACTAGTTGGACGAATGTCCCAGACAGGCGACGACCGTCGGCAATCATACTAGCCGACACCAAGACACCAAAAAAACATCCCCCCATTCTTGGAGCGTGGCAGAAGACTTGTCAAATCCGAAAATCAATGGTTTGTCGTGGCCCAAAGTCGGCACAGTGTGAGCGGGGCTGAAATTCCAGCGTTTGGGAGGTGAAACGCGCTGGGACATCGGTGGCGGGACTCTCCAGCGGAGAGTGGATAACCACGAATTAGGAGAAACATGCTTGGATATCAGGATCAGCGTTTGTGGATGGGGATAGGATATTTGTATTTTTTTTCAGAGCACAAAGACAAAGGGACATCGGAGTCGCGACTTTTGGTCCGGTGTGGCGGTATAGAAGATCCGGCGGTACGGTTGGTACTGCGCATATAAAGAACTAGCCGCAAAGCCGCCCTCCGGGCGGACTTTTTGGCTAGCTCCTGCGGAGGGCTATTGGTGGGCCTTCGGCCCACCACCAGTGTTTGGTGGGCCTTCGGCCCACCAAACACAGACGCTCCAGATAGCCCCTTCTAGCTTTCCTGAAATCATGATTGTATGTATTAACGCCAACCCATTCACATCACCAGCAAGCCATTCACTCACCCATTACCCATCACCCCCCACCCATTCACTCGCCCATTACCCATCACCACACACCCATTCACTCACCCATTACCCATCACCCCCCACCCATTCACTCACCCATTACCCATCACCACACACCCATTCACTCACCCATTTCCCATCACCCCCCATCTATTTGTCGCCTCCGTGGTGCAGTGGCTAGCGTGCCTGGCTACGAATCTGCGGGCCCTGGTTCGATCCCGGGCCAGGGCAAGCCGGTGACCAGCCTACCCAGCTGTTCTTCCTTCCTTTCCGGGTTGATAAATGGGTACCTAGGGTAACCTGGGGAAGGTAACTGTGGTAACCCGGGAGTCACACTAGCCCTGTGTCCCGGGGTAACGGGTCCTCACCCACCACAGGCTCCAAGGGCTAATGCCACGGAGATGA
Source organism: Chionoecetes opilio (assembly GCA_016584305.1). Classification (NCBI taxonomy): domain Eukaryota; kingdom Metazoa; phylum Arthropoda; class Malacostraca; order Decapoda; family Majidae; genus Chionoecetes; species Chionoecetes opilio. The sequence continues at coordinate 20,537 of JACEEZ010026366.1, forward strand.
GCACCGCATGCCACGCGCAGCTTAGCGTATGCTCCCATCTTTACCTTTTTTACCCCATCTATTCCCTCACCCATCACCCATCACCCCCCACCCATTCACTCACCCATCACCCCACACCCATTACCCATCACCCCACCCATTCACTCACCCATTACCCATCACCCTACATCAAGGTTTCCTCAATTCTCGCAACCGACTTTTTTTTCACAATTCTCGCTAATAGGCTGCTAAAAAAAAAAAAAAAGTGATCGGATCATCTCATAAGTGAGCTTAAAACCTTCCCCTGGTCGAGCTGGTTCCAAAACTGTGCCATATGAGGGGATTGGGGCATTGGCGGCGGCACCTATCGCGGACAGACAGACAGACAGACAGACACACACACTTTAGCTTATATTATTATAGACTTGGTGCTTGTAAACAAACAGATGACGCGGGCTGTTGCTCTGACCAAATCTCACGCTCTATAGGGCGGTAATTTAGGTTATTTTATGTTAGGTTAGGTAGGCTTGGTAAGGTTAGGTTAGGTTAGATAGGATTAAAGGAAGAGTTCTGCGCATGCGCAGGACCAACTGTACCGCCGGATCTTCTATACCGTCACACCGGGATTGGACATCTGTGGTTACGGAGGAGAAATGCTCACGGACATCAGTGGTATGGGATTAGTACAGGAAATGGACATCCAAGTTTTGTATGGGGAAACGCGAAGGTCATCAGTGGCGGGGGATAGGGGCGAGGAGTGGACATACGGGGTTTTGAAAACCAAACGCGTGGAGATCTTAAGAACGGGATTAGATCTTAAGAAAGGGATTTTAGGGCGTGCAGTGGACATCTGGGGCTTAAGAGGATAAACACGCTGCAGAGACAGCAAGAGTGCTCGCGGGCCACAAAAAGTGGTTCCGCAGGTCACCGTGAAACCACACTCACATGAAGCAGTTGGACACAACAAGGGCGACTAGGTTTAGTCTTGACTTTCCCCCACAAAATGTAATGTTTCAAGCAAAATATATTCCTTTGTATCATGGATTTGCTGCCAATAGAGTCCTCACACACCTGTGTATTCCTCAGTATATATAGGGAGCATAAATATTTGTCAGGAATAACAAGGCACTGATGGCGAACCTGATTTTAAAGTGTCGTTACTCCCCTCGATGTTACTGATACGCTGATTTGTCACGAACTGGAGGCCAGTGCTAATGTGTTCCCTTCAATGGGTTACGGAATAGGGCGATCACTGTTAGGGCTCGTCTACACGATCAGTTGGCACGTATGGTGTTCGAGCATTGTTCTGATTAGTGTCGAGGCATGGGGACGGATAATGGTGCTGAGGACTAACTACCGGATGAGCTGTCTACACGATCACTTCCCACTGACGGTATCGCAGTGTGAGGCATACTACGGTGTTATTGGTGTTAGGTGTTATTGGCTGTGGCGGATGCCAACTATCACTTTCTTTATGGTGATGTTGGTACCAATGGACGTGTGTCAGATGGGGGGTTGTGGAGCCATTGTAAATTGAGGCAGGTAATAGAATCAGGTGAAGCGGGACTACCAGGGTACACAACACTTGCGGGAGGTGAAAGACGTGTTCCTTATGTCCTAGTTGCTGATGATGCATTTCCAATAACACCATACATGATAAAATTATATAGCTTCAGAGGTCAGACTAGGGAGGAAAGGATATTCTCATAGATTGTCACGAGCCAGAAGAACTGTGGAAGGTGCATTTGGCATTCTTGCTAATAAATATCGGGTTTTATGTAGTCCTATTGCATTAGACCCACGTAAAGCAGAGAAAATTGTCCCAGCTTGTGTTGTTCTGCACAATTTTGAGGAAACACTGTATTACAACCATTTAGAGAGACGCATAGTGAGCAGGAATCGCTTGTGAATGTTGGTAGGAGAGAGGCTCAGTTGCTTACCCTTTCCAAAGCCAGAGGTAGAAATCACACCACTGAAGCCGAGAGTCCGTGAGGAATATAAACGTTACTTCACTCATGAGGGTGAGGTATCTTGGCAGCACAACAACCGATAATATGTATGCTATATGTCCATTAATACAGCATTGTCGAAGCTGGGTCACGGAACATATTAATCATTCACTTGGGATATTACTCATGTACTGTACTTGAGTGTACATATGCTATATAATATAATTAATTTGTATAAAAGGTTTTCCAGTATATAATAATGTATATTGTATACATACCAAATAGTGTTCGGTAAATAAAATATGTGTCAACACCTGGAGGCACATGTTCCCTATCCTTTTACAACATCACAACTAGGGCTTCCTTGCCGGGATCTTGGGAAGTTTTTTTCCCCCGGGAAATTGGTTCAAATCCCGGGATTCTTATAGTTGTTCCTTATCTCAGACTTGTACCATGTAAAATACAAACCGCATGAAAGAGAGAGGGAAACGGTTCTAAACCGAACACTTTTCTTGTAGGGTATAGGGCTTCAAAATGGCATAGAATCTTTTTTTTTTTTTTTACAATGGCTATCTTTTCATGTCATTCTATATCACTGGATTTCTTTTGTGGTTAACAGAAGGAGATTGACTGTGTGCTTCTTGGAGAGTAATTTCATGAACAACTTTTGATGTGTGCGTGTCTGTGTCTTGTGTGCACCGTACATAAGATTTTATGCTATTTTCTTTATTTATTTCCACTGGCCATTCAAGTGTTTCTTTAAGTTTTTGTAGAATGTGGCTTCCGAATGCCACTAACTATAAAATTCATATTCTTTTATGATAGCTACCTTTGAATGCAATTCCAAATGTATGAGTTTCTTTTATGGCTAACGGAATGAGATTAGATAATCAACATTTTGCTTATTTAGTCATATTATGTACCTATTTCTGTACCAGTATGCAAGTTAATGAAGAGAACATTGCTTCAGTGCCATAAAATTCATAAATTCAATTGCCTTACAAAAAATATATAGATACTACATTAATTAAGTATGTGGGGTTCGCACTTCGCACAGCATTAGTTAGTAAAAATATTACCTGATGCGGGAAATCCCGGGATCCCGGGAAATACCCTAGTTTGTCCCGGAATCCCGGAATGCTAAGAAACACCCAAAACAGGAAACCCTAATCACTACGTATGTATAGGTGGGTGGGGGAGTGACAGCTCTCATGACGTCATTATAATGATGATGGGTATATCAGAGTAACAAACTCACCTCCTCCACAGGGTCCATGGTGGACGTGGCCACTCTCTGATTCCCCATCATTCAGGAACCTGAGCTGGTTAAAGCACCATAACTTTGGTACATATACTTCGTCTGCACTGGCACCAGACTACTTAGATGTATTATGTGTTTCACTTCCTTTCTATATTGGCTTAGTTTAATTTTTTCTTGAGTCTCGAGAGTGCACAAAGGGTCAAGAGATTTCACATACGTATACAACTCCTCATATGCTTTGAACTTTTCATCTCGGTTTTTATATTATTCGCATTCTACGTTCTACAGACTTGGCCGGTAACTATACAGTTCAATTAGGTGGTGTCAATGCTTTTGTCCACTCAAAAGGGGCTCGTGACGTCTGTGGGTCACTGGTCGAACTTGTCAGCACTGGCAAAGTCTCCATCCCTCCTGTCTACAGCAAGCAGAGCGTGAGTGTTCGACGCAGGTGGCCACGCAACTATTCAGCTCCCACGCGTCAGTGCCCAGCAAGTGTAGGTGGTTCAGTGTTTCTGTCTACACGGTCCGTTTTGGGGAACAGTTTCGGAGCAGTGCTGCGAAACCACGCTGCGCAACTGATCGTGTAGACAAGCCCTTTTAGAGTCATCCTCCATCTTATGACCATCTTCTGACCAGTGATTTTTGTCTCCGGTCAGAAAGAAGGAGAAGGGGAAGGATTGTTGCCGTTTCCCACTCAAACACCGGAAACACTTTTTATTCACAGTCTGGTTCCCGGAACCGATGAATGGACGAAACTTTGATGTCTGCTTCAAATCATCACAAGGTGAAGCACGACGTTGGTCCACCCACTTCACTGACGACGGCACTTCCAACTCAGAGCTAGTTCGGTGATTCAGCTCTAGGGAGTTCCACTCAGCAGTCTCCAGCGCAACTGCAATCTGTGTGGCCTTTTCCAAAGTCAAATAAGTTTCTGCCAGCGATTTACTTTATACGACCACACTTGAAACACCACACACAATGCGATCAAGAATAATTTCATTGAGCATTTCTCCAAACACGCAATGGGGTGAGTTTGCGTAGTCTAGCGATAAAATCCCGAATATATTCCTTTTCAGCTTGGAAACAAGGGTTAAATCTAAAACGGGTGACTGTGCAAGATGGCTTAGGGTCGTAGTGGTCACAAGAGTTTTTTCAATAATCGCTTATGGATAAATCTCTTGGCTTATCAGGGGCACACAGTGAACACAACGTACAGTAGGTTGCTGCTCCAACTGACGATAAGAAAACTGTCCTCTTGGTGTTCGCGTCGTCAATCCTGTTGGCGAGGAAGTACTGCTCGAGCCGCTCACAGTGCTCTCCCCAGGCAGATTTATCACTCTCGTCGAACACATCCAGGCAGCCAAATCGCGACATGATGATCCCTGCTTCCAGAGTATCCTCGTCGCCAATGTAGTATCGTGGAAGGCTTCGTAATTAAACACGGGAGGTAACTTGTAGTTTAGTGATTTGTACAGAGTGGTGCTTCCCGGTCAGCTGGCAGGTCCCGTGTGAACCCTGGTCAACATAATAGGCTAATACATAAGACTTCGGAACAGTGAACAAGGCATCATTCGAAACAGTACCAATTAACTTGTGACTACTTTACTACTTTGTGAACGCCAAACACAATTGGTTTACTATATTACAATTTTCGTTTCACGAGACTCAGAACCTTTCTATGTCCCGCCTTGCCTGGTGATGGGAGGGGTGGGGTTGTGAATAATATTGTATCTATTGTTTTTATTAGTGGTGGTGATGGTACTGGTGATACTGGCACTAGTAATGATAGTGGTAGTGGTGGTATTAGTATTAGTACTTAGTAGTAGTAGTATGTAGACTAGTAGTAGTGTGTAGACTACTAGTAGTAGTAGTAGAAGCAGTAACAGTAATAGAAATATCAGTTCTGTTGCCTTGATGTGCGTGTGCGTGTGTGTGTGTGTGTGTGTGTGTGTGTTTGTGCGTGCGCGCGCGCGCGCGCGCGTGTGTGTGTGTGTGTGTGTGTGTGTGTGTGTGTGTGTGTGTGTGTGTGTGTGTGTGTGTGTGTATGTGTGTCCTCTCTCATCAGCAACTTATAACACTCAGCCTGCGTATAAAGCAGTGCCCTGGCATCGAGCCCTGCAGATCATCGAGGGGATCACACTTCATTAACAGCCGCGCAGCACCTGCACCACGCGATCCCCGCACAGCCAACCCTAATGCCCTCTAATAGCCTCTGCATCCCCTGCAATCACCTCAACGAGTGGCCGCATCTGATTTATGGAAATTGTGAGAAGGAACTTTTTTTTTACTGTCTCCTAATTACACAAAACAACATGGTCATAAGTAAACCAATTTTGTTGTAATCAAATGACAATCTTTCATTTTGAAATTTTGTTATAGAAAGTACCATCGGGGAGGTATAACATACACACACACACACACACACACAGCCTAGCCTATCTGGTCTGGTGGACACATCTTCGCCTACTGTTCAGCGTGTCGCGAGTTCAAGCTTGCTCAAGAAGGATTCCGCTGACACCAGGTTGTTACTGTCCCCCTTGAGCAAGGCTATGTGTGGTGTGTGAGGTCTAAGCCTTACCTTAAGATCGATAGCTATGACATACACACACACACACACACACACACGCAAGCCAGTGTCAGCCTCCATCCCAAGCAGACCGTTGTCGCCTGTCATCACCTCTACATGACCGTCATTAGACCGTTCCTGCTCGCGGCTCCCTACCTCCACCTACGTTGTTGATTAACGTCATAGAAGCTCACCAATTCCACTGAATATCCGTGTCCGAAAAGATTAGGCGCAAATCATAACGTAACATTGAATTTAGTGGCTATATTTTGCCTCTTATTTTTGAACTGATCATATTATCTGTTAAAGGTACACATTTTCGTCTCAAAACCGACTCGTTAACTCACCTGAAGGCCTCGGCTTTATCACTGAGTCGTGGGAGTAGTACGCTCGAGGTTATCCAACAATAGCGTTAGAGATAAAGTGGATAACCAGCACTGGTTAGACGCAGTGTTTTCCTCTTTGCGGTTATGGGCTTGACGTAAACATTGACCGATTACGCAAACATCACCTCCAGCGCGAAACACACTTACACACAAGGAAAAGTCGCGTTGTCATTAGCAAATACAAGACACATGGAAAGACAAACACGAGAGACCCTTCCAGCCTGGAAGTTGTGAGCTCGACGTCACAAGTTTAAGTCCCACCGGGTGCAAGTCTTTCCTAGAGGTGGAGCTTGCGGTCCCGAGTTCGTCCCACCAGGTGCAAATAATTCATCCATCGTCGTGTGGCCGAAGTTTACCCTCATGTCTCCCATCAACCCTACCTTCGACGGCGAGTGCATCGGAGGACACAAGGGGCGGCATGAGCTTCAACAGGCGCCACTATAAAAGTCCTGCCCGAGCCACCACGGGCGACGGCCAACCATCATAGCCCTTCAATGATCCCAGGGGGTAAAAACGAGAAGTTCTGATGGAGAGAAAATACCAGCCTACATGTATACTATAGCACACACTTAAAAAGACAAAAAAAAGTTACCCCCTTTGACCGGTCCTTCGTTGCCTAGCCAAGTGAACAACATTTACTCCCCAATTTCAAACTTTTAGACCGGCCTCACGGGGATGTTTTGGAAATTCTCTCGTCTTTCTAGCAAAATAGCCGGTGGGTCCTGAGGCAAGGCAAGGAGTGTGGGGCACTGGAGAAGTGCTTGGTAGGGATGTGATGGGTGCATAGTGGTGACGTGAAGAGAGGACACCAGCGATGCAGTGGTGTTAGATAGAGGATGCAGTATAAGGTATAGATTGTGGGTAGAGATACAACAGGATTTAGGAAGTGGGTTGGAGCAAGCAAATGAAAGGAAGTGATATGTGAAATTGTGAAGGAGGATGACAGATTGGCGAAATGGGACAAAAGAGTGAAGGGTTATGGTCTGAGATGAGGAAGTTGCAGTGGTACAATGAGCTCTGGGACAGGGTGGTGGCTGTAATGCAATGGTTAAGAGGATGTGTGGTTAGCGTGGTAGGAATAGTTAGACAAAACAGGGATATAATTTAGTATGTGTGTGTGTGTGCGGTGTGGTGTGAGGTTGAGGGACGGGCTGGGGTGAAGGGCCAGCAGGCGACGAGGTGTTATGGAGCAGATGTGTGAGACTAGAGTGATGGAGAGGCATCCTGCAGGCAGTGGGCGCACTGAGAAGGCAAGTTCCTGCTCGCAGATCACCGGCGCCGACCTTGCTATAATGTGGTAAGTATTCAGGGCAATGGAGATGATGGGCCGGACAGCAAAACGCATACTCGCACAGTGCCAGGCAATATGGTATTCGCTGCGATTCTTCCGTAATCAATTTGGACGTCCATTCCCATCACATTTAGTTAGTCTTCATACCAAAGCCGCGTATGATATGTATGAAGGTCCTCATTTTGCATGGACATTTTCCCCTTTTTTACAGACACACATCCATAGGAGAGGCATAGGCCACGGGGTTTCATTAAGCACACAATAAAATGCGTACAGCTGATAGGACAGGATGGCGTGTATTTGGGTACTAACATAAGGAGGTGAAAGGGCAAGGCGTTGATAGGGGCGGGCAGTGTCTGGGGCAGCGTGACGAGGGGGTGTTGCCATGTAACAAAGTCTAACCCGATAGGCTAAGGCCGTTGTGATGGTGTGTCTGGACGGCTTCCTCATCATCACTCTTTATCTTACTCCCTGCTTCCCCCCCCCCCTGCACCGGGCGTCACGTGACCATATAATAATTATCTTTGTAATCACTGCTTTGAGTTGCCGTGCTATTTTAGCAATTAGCAATTACCAATCACATAATCAGCGGCAGAAAATAATTCATTACCACACACACGCGCACACACACACACCACCACCACTATGGTCAAGTGGATAGAGCGTTGGCGCGCCATACTGTGGTTAGCCGGTTCGAATCCTCGCTGGCTCACGGGGATATTTCACTGACAAATTCGGGCGGTTACTGTCCCCCTTGAGCTAGGGAATGGGGGGGTGAGGTGTGTGAGGTCCCAGTTAGGTCCCGAATATTCCTTCACTGATGCTGTTATTGTGTCTCGGCCATGTTGCCTGTGGGTCCGTATATCATAGCCGAGCTAGAACACCGAGAACCTAGTCTTTGCCTCCAGCTCGGTTTATGATACTTACCCCCCAATCTATGATAATTGCCAGCCAGTTATGGCCAAATACGTCATTTGGTCCAGCTATGATATACGTTTTTACCTATGATCGCTTTGGTAACACCACTCCAGCATTACCCTAAGATCGGTCATAATGAGCTCTAAGCTCGCTCGGAGTGTGAAACTGGAGATCGCGAGTCGGGCTTGCGTGGACAAGACCATGGGTGAATGACATTTGATGGGTAGAAGGAGCACTCGTCACAAAAAAAGGGAGAAAAGATAAGGTGGTGAGCCAGTGGAGCAGGTGTCCGGGGTACGAACGAGAATATCTTCATATTCACAGATAGAGGGTAAGAGATCACGCGAATTATACTCACATCAAAAGACAACGTTCACAAGGCAACGAATGTGCATTGTGCAATTATCGCCAGCAAGCCTGGTGGGCGTGCATTTGTTGCCTGAATGACGCAAACTCCCATAGATAACATAATATGATAATTGTAACAATAAAGATAATAACAACAGTAATAACGATCAGAATTATCATAACGAAAATAATGATAATAAATGATAACAATAATAATATTAACAATAATAATAATAATAATAATAATAATAATATCATTATTATTAACAATAATACAATAATTATAATGAAAAATTATAATTATATTATGTTAGTAATTATAATGAAAAAATAATAATGATAATCATAATAATAATAATAATCATAATAATGATAAAATCATAGTATCAATGAGAATAATGATAATAATAACTATATAATTATAACAATAACAATGATAACAATACTAATATTATCATTAATGATAGTACGACGAAGAGGATGAACATTAACGAATAGAAGGAAATGAAAAGATAGAATAAGATCGAGAACAAGATAATGAAGAACAACACATAGGTATACATTATTAAAATCTAGAAGAAAAAAATATGTACCACCAGAAGCAGCAAAGTGACAGAAGCGGCACCAGCTGCAGCTGCTATTGAGCAGCAGCAGCGATGACAATAACATCAATAAGTAAGAGTAGTAGTAGTAGAATTATTATTAACTATTTGGGGAGGCGGTGGCCGAGTGGTTAGCGTCATGAAGTGGTTACGCGTTGCGTATATGTGCGCAACATCACTTGCTCTCGTGCTCACGGTTTTGAATCTTCCCAATTTTCTACAATCTGGCTTCGACTTCATTGTCACTCTCTTACAACATTTATCTGTGCTGCATATCTCTCACCTAACTCCTCCGACTATATAAAATGTGAGTAAAATTTGAATTTGTTTGGTGGAATCCACTCATACAGCTCTCCTAAACAGGGTAGAATCAAAAGCTTTTCGTCTCATCAACTCTCCTCCTCTGACTGACTGCCTTCAATCTTTAAATCACCGCCGCAATGTTGCTTTTCTTGCTAACTACTACCGTTATTTTCATGCCACTGCTCTTCTGAACTTTCTAACTGCATGCCTCCCCCCCTCCCGCGACCTCGCTGCACAAGACTTTCTACTCATTCTCATCCCTATTCTGTCCATCTTCCTAATGCAAGCGTTAACCAGTATCTTCACCCTTTACTCTCCTTCACTGGTAATCTCTGGAACTCTCTTTCTGTTTCTATTTTTCCACCTTCCCACGACTTAAATGTCTTCAACAGAGAAGTGACAAGACACCTCCCGAACTAAATTGGCCCACCCATAGACCACTGTATCTCTGGACTGCGCACGGAATATCGGCCTGTTGCAGAATGGCCCCAAAGTCGGAGCGCCTGTTTTCAACTTCACTGTTCACTCGGTAACCAGGAAGGATATCGACGCGAATTTTCGTAGATTTTCAGTTCATAATAGAAAGGATTCAATTTAAAACAAAAATAAACATAATTTATTTGTCAAGTGCAATATATATATATATATATATATATATATATATATATATATATATATATATATATATATATATATATATATATATTATATATATATATATATATATATATATATATATATATATAATATATATATATATATATATATATATATATATATATATATAATATAATATATATATATATATATATATATATATATATATATATATATATATATATATATATATATATATATAACTATACCAGGCTACACCTCATCATCATCATTATAAAAAACCCGTCTCCGTGTTTACAAGGGTGGGCAGGGTAGAGGCTCAGGGAAAGAGAGAACAAACAGTAGAAGTAGTAAAGATCATCCTAAGAAATAGGTCACACAGCCTTTCACTCTCCCATTCAAGCCCTCAAGAGATCATCGACTTTCCCCAAAACGCAAATTTTCCTCAACAACATAAGTCGCTTCACCTGAGTGTGAAGCGACGAAGCTACACACTAATGAACAATAAACACAAAACACTCAGCCTTCAACTTTTAAACCAGTCAGCTTTTTCTTCTTGTCTGTTTTCTGGTTACGAGACACACTTGCACTGTTTTTACGCTTGGCATGCACTTCACTGTTCTTTTATTTGCTGTAATAAGATGTGAAAGCATTGAACAGGGCACCTGCCATTGAGAAGTACACCTTCTCGAGAAAACAGTGGTTGTTGGCACAGCACAATGTGGCCAGCTGGTCGTCTTCCTCCGCAAGGGTGACAATGACCTTCTGGAAGGCCGCCTTGGGCTTGGTGTAGCCGAACAGTGCGTACCTCGTCCCCTTCTCCTTCCAAAGCCACCTGTATATGTAGCACACGTCCTTGGTGAGAGAGACAGCGAACTGGGAGGGACTCACCAGCCTCCCACAACTCAAGAAACCTGTGAACAATTTCACGGCGACGACCACGTCCTGCCCGCGTAACTCCGCATCCCCGTCGTCACCCACTTGTACGATCACCTCGGCATGTTCACGTGGAGTCTCCTTGTTCATGAGGTCATAGCAGGACCCACACATGTGAATGCTTAAGACCGAACGTGCCAGGTAACCGGCACGTAACCAATTGATTTTGACACAAAGGCTTGAATGGGTAGCAACCTTTTATGTCACACTAATAAAAACGCGCACAGAGTAATAACAAATACAAACAAAACCACTTACGGAGACGATTGCGGTAGTGCAGTTTCCCTCACCGAGCGTTCTAGGAAAACTGACGCTCCCCGTTGGGGCCGGTATGCAGCACGGCGATTTCAAAACACTGGCGCGTACGCAGTCCAGAGATATAGTGGTCTATGGCCCACACCATTTCTATATTATCTTACTGTCTTCTTTATAGGAACTGACAACTAAGCGGGCTTTTTGTTACCTCTTTTTTTTTGCCCTTTGCCGGTTCTTAATGATGTATAAAAAAAAAAAAAAAAAAAATAATGAGCCTCAGGTCAAACCCTCACAGAAAACCATCACAGGTGTCACTATAAAAATCCATCTTGCACCAGCACGAGCAAGGACCAGCCATTTGACCCCTAAGGGAAAACATAGCTTAGAGGCGCTATAGGATCCAACGTAAAAAATATATATATAAAAATCTCTGATGAGGAGCTTGCTGGTTTGTACAGTTCAGAGTGAGTGTGACACTGTCACATTCACTGTGATATATCGCCACTGTGTTCCAAAGATGAAATGCATCACCACAGCACTGATGGGTATCCG
>JACEEZ010026366.1:37500-47500 GCA_016584305.1 Chionoecetes opilio
AACGGTGAGGGAAGGGAAAGGAACGGAACGTTAAAGCAGAATGGCTAGGGCAGAGTAAGGATGTGTATTTGTTGGGGGAAGGAGATCATAAATTGGGAGTTGGGACAGGGGGGTGAGTCAGGAAAGTTTCTGTGAGGCAGATAACTGGAGGCTTATAGCAAGAAATCAGGAGACAAAGGTCTTGTCTGTGGGATCAGAAGTCGTGAATGTTCCAATGAAGAACAGACAGAGTGTAGAGGTCAGCGGGTGATAATAGTTGGAATGGTAGTGGCCGGAGTAGAGGGGTTAGCTGGATCAGGGATATCAGGTGGGGGATCAAGTGTAGTAGGTGAAGTACAGTCAGTAGGGTCAGGGGGGTGAAGAGACAGGGATGGGGATTGTTGAGACAAAAGGGAGTCTTTTGTACACCCAGGAGGGAGGGGTAAGTTAAGAATAGACTTAACTGCGGGACGGTTAGAGGTAGTAGAAGAAGAGGGAGATGACATAGGACCCATAGGGCAGGGTTCTTCAAAGTACGGGTCGCGACCATGTATGTATGTATGTATGTAATTGTAAAAAAAATCACAACGAAGAGAGAAAGCAGCAACAGTTGTAACATAGGGTTGTGAATGTAATGCATAAAATCAAACAGGGTCGCGATGAAAAAAGTGTGAAGAACACTGCCATAAGGTGATCAGAGGGAAGAGGGGAAGGGTGCAGTGGGGAGAACGATGGAGAAGGTGGGGAAGAGGAGGAGCAGTGGGGAAGTTGGGAGACAGAAGGAGGAAGAGGGGTTGGCGGAAGGTGGGAGGGAAGAGGATGTATCTCAGCCGAGACTTTGAGGGTTGAGAATGAAGGTGGGGACGATGAGGCGGTTTGTGGAGGGAAGAGGGGTCATGTTTTGAGGCTGAGCGAGGTACTCCTCGATCATAGCCATTGTCTCAACTGGAGTCAGGAGGGGAGACCTGGGAGGCACAGGGATTCTTAGTAGGAGACGTAGAAAGTGGGGTGTGAGGAGCTGAGGAGGAGGGAGAGATAGTAGGTTTCGGGGAGGAGGAAGGGGAAGAACGTTTAGGTCGTCTGACAAGAGGAGTCCGAAGGATGCGTGGAGGAAGGGGTGGGGGGATCGAGGAAGGAGTAGAGGTCGGAGTATCTGGACTCAGGACGGAAAAAGGGTTAGCTAGGGAAAGAGAGGGGAGAACAGGAGGAGTAAAGGAGGGATACGGAATGGGAGGAGGAACAGGGAAAGAGAGGGTAGGAGAAGTTGTAGTAGGGGGATTAGGAAAAGTGGGATTGGAAATAAGTTGAGAGACGGGGATAGGCGAAAAGCATGGCCAGGTTGAGCACAAAAAGGGCAGCATGCAAGGGATCGGCAGTGCTTGGCAGGGTGGCCAAAACGCCATCAGGACTGGCACTGGTGGGGAGTAGGGCGGTAAGGTTTAACAGAGTAGTGGACCCCGGCAACATAAATGCTATCAGGGAGATCTTGCCTTTTGAAAGTGACTTTGGCAATATTCAATATTGGTAGGGGACTTACGGTGGCCCCGGGGTGGGACGGTGTAGTAGTAAACTGCAACGGCATCATAATCCTCTGCCAAAAGGTCGAGGAGGACATCCGCGCACTCGGACCATTCGGTGTCTTCGACGGGGCAAGAACACGGGGGGATGGAAACTGTTCCAGTGCAGGTGTTAAGAGTTATGTCGGGCCTGATGCAGAAGGAGTTGCCATCGAGGTCTTTAAGGTTGAGCAGTGCATTAGCTTGGGCCTCGGTGTCAACAGTCACCTGGCGGGACCGGTCGGGGCGAGTACGGAATGCAACCTTGCCTACTTGCCGTTGGATGCATGCCGTAAAACGTAGGGCGTTAGCAGAGTAAGGGGCGGTGCTAGGGACTATGAAGAAACGGTCCCACTTTGCAGGACCAAAAAGAGTGTCGAAGGAGGGGTGAGGGAGAGAAGTAGATGTGCGTGGGCGTGTGGAAGAGGTGACCGTGCGGACTGTAGGTCTCCCGGAGGGAGAAGGGTTGTAGGGTGCAAGAGTAGCTACACAGGATGAGGAGGAGGACAAAGAAGGTTGGGGAGGAGGAAGGGTAGAGGAGGGATCTGGAGGGGAAGAGCAGGGAGGCAAGGATGGAGAAGGTATGGAAGAGGTAGTGGGGCTGTGAGTTGGAGTGTCGCCTGATGCTGAGGTTGGATTCTTGATCTGGCTAGGGGGCTCAGGAGCACTAAGTGACTGAGGGGCGAGTTTGGGGAACGGGCATATCAGTATTCCGGGCCGTAGTCAAAAGAGGAGCATGGGTCGGTACATCAGGGGGATCAGTAGGGTCATTTGGTAGAGGGGCCGGCCCTAAAGCCCCTATAAAAGTTAAATGATCATCATTGCCCATGGTGAGCCTGAAGTAAAGAGGGGGAAATAAACAGACAGCCCCTCATAACCCCCATGAGGGGTAAGGGCAAACATACAAATGGTATACCGTGCCCGTGGCACCCTGAGGCCGTTCGTGACTGACCCGAAGCCAGCCTCATATCCCATCAGCACGGCTCTCACACCTTAGGAGGAAAGGGGGATAGGAGGAGGTACAAGAGGAGAGATAAAGGGAAGGAGGGGAAAAGGAGGAAGACAGGAAAGGCCAGGCAAAATTCGTCAGACCGAGGACAGAGGCCCGAAGCCAAGGGAGCGACCAGGTCGTCCCCCGGGCGTCAGGCCCCAATCCCAGGGCCCGAAGGCCCCCCACGATGACAGCGGGCCTGGGAACGGGGGGGAACTCATTTATAAGTAGTTAATAGAACACAATATGAAAGAGAGAGGGTAGCGGCGATGATGTGGCATGTCCGCTAATCCCGCCAGCCACACCTAAAGTGACTTGATATTTTAGAAACACTGTTATCTATAGTGTTGCTGGCTAATTATTACAGAGGAACACAAAGACATACTAGAAAGAAACAGAAATATTACAAAGGTTAGCAACAACAGTTAGGAACAGTTAGCAACACCCCTACTGGGCCAAACGGGAATGCCTGTGTAACTAATTTCTACCACTATAGTTTCTAAAAGTTAGACACAAAAGAATAGTAAAATTGAGGGCTCCTCTCCACCCCTCACTCCCTCCGGCCAAAGCCGACAGGGAAAAAAAGCGGAGAAAAAACATGATGCAATATTAAAAAACTGCCATGGAATTTACCTACAAATAAAGAAAACAATAAGGAAGTGCTAGCGTGACCACGCCTTTTGATGCCCACAGTGAATGAAGTCTTTTCGCTTGATGATGTTGCCAAACATCAACAACCATCAGTCTTTTACATCACTTGTCAAGTTGTCACAGCATGTCAGTTTTACTCAAGTAACATTATACATACTACATACATTGCATAAATGATGCAAAATATATGTTATTAAATGGAAATTATTCTTTTAAACAAGGATGAGACAATGTTTCACGCGAATTAGCAGAATGCTTTATTTCATACGTTAGCTACTTAGTTATTATGTAAAAAAACAATTAAATAGTGATATTTCCAAGTAAAAGCAAATTTTTTGAATATATCTTACTAGTGTACTGTCAATGATCGTTTATTTTCCTCGAAATAATTGTTCAATTCCAAAAAAGTACGATTAGATGTATCGTCCTCATGTTGTATCTAAATACATTACATTTTCATTCCTTTTCTTGTGAGTACTACAGGTACTCACTATCTCCATCTGCCCAGGCCTGGGTTTGCTGGGGAAATTGTTTCGTGTCGTCCACGAGCAGCCGTAGGTATCTGCGTTGTTTTCCCAGACCTGGGCGGCTGAGAAACTGGCAAAACCCATGGCTAACCATTGCAGTGTGACCAGGCCTTTAAAGGCTAAGTAACGTTTTAACTATCTTCCTTGGTCATGATGGTCAGAGCCTCAGAGGTGCCCCATGCTCACTAACCGACTGCACTCATCAGTGAGTTCCTACTGGCTATTTTGCTTATGTCACATATTGTTCCGCCTGTGACTTTAAACCATGATTCTGTCTATACTTTTACATCAGTATGATTTGCTTCTAGTCATGTATAGCCTTTTTTTCTGTAATGAGAGCTATAAGCGTCATCATTTATTCTTAAGTTATGAATCTCAATCTTGAAGCTGTAGCTAGAAACCCAAATGTCCTGTAACCTAGGTACTCCGTAGTGTAGGGGTACCACGCTCGGTTCACAACCGAGAAGTTCCGGGTTCGATCCCCGGGCGGAGCGGAAAGTTGGGCTGTTTCCTTAAAAACCCGAGCCCCTGTCCACCCAGCAGTGAATGGGTACCAGGTGTTAGCCGGGGGTTTGTGACCCGCCTCCCGGGGTGCTGGCTTCGGCCAACACTATAAGCACTAGCAGACAGCTCTCTCTCCTCCAAGGAGGAGAGAGAGCTGTCTGGTTACAGTGGAGATCCATCTCAGCTGCGTCGATAACTGACGAAATTCTTAAAAAAAAAAAAAAAAAAAAAAAAAAAAAAAAAAAAAAAAAAAAAAAATTCGAATCAGCTGCGATTATATTTGGATCTATAATAAGTAAAGAAACGAAGGTTCACGAAAAAAATAGCAGCTTCCATGACAGAGACCATTAGTAGGGTAAAGTTTTGGTTAGTGAACTTCTGAAACAAATTGACTTACCAAAAAAAACTGAAATAAGCCTTGAGCTACATCACTCTGCCTCCTGAGGCAACAACGAAAAGCTTCCGATTTTTTCAGAAGATTGTAGTATAACTTTTTGCTATACTATATAACTTAATTGGCTGATTGTATTGGCACTTGAATCAGATTAGCCTACTTCACCTTGACCTTGTTACAGCTGATATACCACAGATATGCACGCTTGCAAGACGAATGTAGATTTGAAAGGGCTGTGGCAACTCAATGTCATTCATTAGCCGCAGGTGTGGGCAGGTGTGGGATGGGCATGGGTGCATGGACCATACTAAGCAACATATTCAGTACAACTATGAATGGTTATGTGAATAAAAATATTATTATTTAAAGAACACAGTATTACTTGACCTAACAATAGGATACATAATGTATATATTTACGAACACGAACACAATCGATAAGCAATTAAAAGTAGGGAATGTGGTGGCCGTCAAATCGATTTTTTTCATAAGTTTTGCACACTTTTTAAGTTTGAACTAATAGCGCCTGTAATTTATTTTATTTTATTTGCGAAATGGATTACGAAAGGAAGATGTTTTGTGTGTGGAGGATGATAGACTTACTGATTACTGGGCTCGAGGAAGGTTATTGTCGCCCTGTGTGAGGAAGGGGGAGGTGTATGGCCCTTTGAGAGGCTGTCGCGGTGGACTGAGACAAGCCGGTCATGAAAGGAAGGGAAGAGACAGTGAAATAATAAATAACATATAATGAATGATAAAGATAATTGTTAAAGTATAATCCAAGCACCATCTTGCCTTATTTTAATACAGTTCCTCCCGCACACATACATCTGTTCATCTATTTTACTGATTCGTCTGCCTAAGTAACCAACTAGAAATTAACCTAAAATATACAGATGATTAAGAACCCAACATGGTTTCTTAAAATAATTAGAACATTGTTACTAAGATATTCTAATCAATAATATGACTCAAGAGCAATAGACAAAATAATGGAACCTTTTGTTTGCAGGTCAATAGCGATACTCAGTCTAATGGAGCATCATGGAAGCCCGCATACGCGTTAGGGATAGGCTTCACGACCAGGCTTACAGCACATTCGGCATTTATGGTGATATTTATGGTAAATGCCGTCCTACCTAAGGTAAAAGGTAAAGATGGGAGCATACGCTAAGCTGCGCGTGGCATGCGGTGCTCATCTCCGTGGCATTAGCCCTTAGAGCCTGTGGTGGGTGAGGACCCGTTACCCCGGGACACAGGGCTAGTGTGACTCCCGTGTTACCACAGTTACCTTCCCTAGGTTACCCCAGGTACCCATTTATCAACCCCGAAAGGAAGGAAGAACAGCTGGGTAGGCTGGTCACCGGCTTGCCCTGGCCCGGGATCGAACCAGGGCCCGCAGATTCGTAGCCAGGCACGCTAGCCACTGCACCACGGAGGCGACGTCCTACCTAAGCTTCCTATTAATTTCGTTTGCTGTTATGAAGTTAGTTAAGTTACCATTTATACATAGCTTAATATTGAGATATTGATTGCTACGACAGTAATGTTAATGAAGACATTACTAATGAAAATTATAATAATAGTAGTAACAATAGTAATAATAATAATAATAATAAAAAAAAAAAAAAAAAAAATAATAATAATAATGATAATAATAATACAATTTGCAACATTTAAAATAGTAGCTAATAGTGATAACGATGATAATAACATAAATCTATCATCATTGCTGTAATAATTTACCCGCTAAAGCAGCCTTACTCGTACGTTAGTTTTAGCTAATTCATGATCATTTATGACCATCATGACCATGATGTGCCACACTCACCAAGGCGGCGCTGCTGCTGGGCCTGAGGCAGCGCTGGCCTGACGTTGGGACACCATCGTCAAGGCGTCTGGCAGGCTGGCAGCCTCGTATTCACAGGTGTTCACACTGCTGCTTCCTTTGTCACGCTATGAATAACGAGGCCCCTACATCTCCGTACAAATGTACGTACATGAACAGAGTCTGCAGTGCACACAGAACTCCTGCTTACGTACTATAGTCTATTCACTTAAGCCTGGATTCCTGGGCTGGGAGCTGCTCACTGCCTAGCCGAGTTTGTAAGGACGTCGCTGATTGGCTGATAGACTCGGGCTGGGTGGCGATGGTGGTGGTACTTGCCTCGCCGCAACCCAAAACTCTTGCGTTGCCTCAGAAAAATATTCATATTTCTTGGCTTTACTCATCTCTTACACAAGATAGGCCTATTTTGTTTGCATCAGTAAATCAGGCAGTGATTGTTCAACAACAACACGCCATTCATAACTCAATAGGTTAAAAAATAAAGTCATGACTGACTATCACAAGAGTAGGCGGACTTTTAGGTTTTCAGTGCATTGAAATGTTGTACTCCTACCCGATATAACCAAGCTACCAGATAATAGTTATGAAAGCTGAGCCTACCATCGTGTTCATAATACATTGCTGCATATCATGAGCATAAAAAAATTACAGTAAGACTACACTAATATTAAGATAATTAAAGGAAAGTAAATGAGTGTATAAACATTATTTCTTGCTTATTTTGCTTCAACTCGCTCTAACTCCATATGTTTTGGTCACATTCAATTTTCAAGAACTGTTTCAAAATCCTTATACTTTTCCGCTTCCTGTGGTATGTAGCACGTACCAATAAGGAAAATAGTAGGTGGTCAAATGGCTAAGAAAGTTAAACTGTTTCAAACTGGTGCCGTGACGGGTGGAGCCTCTGATAGCTCTCCCGAAAACAGTCTCTCCTATATAGGGAGCAATGCTCACCCGTCACTGTGCCCGTTTGCAGTAGTAGTTTTTAACTTTTTAGCCATTTTGACCACCTACTCTTTTCCTTATTGGTACGTGCTACATACCACAGGAAGCGGAAAAGTATAAGGATTTTGAAACAGTTCTTGAAAATTGAATGTGACCAAAACTTATGGAGTTAGAGCGAGTTGAAGCAAAATAAGCAAGAAATAATGTTTATACACTCTTTTACTTTCCTTTAATTATCTTAATATTAGTGTAGTCTTACTGTATTTTTTTTATACTCATGATATGCAGCAATGTATTATGAACACGATGGTAAACTCAGCTTTCATAAATATTATCTGGTAGCTTGGTTATATCGGGTAGGAGTACAACATTTCAATGCACTGAAAACCTAAAAGTCCGCCTACTCTTGTGATAGTCAGTCATGACTTTATTTTTTTACCCTATTGAGTTATGAATGGCGTGTTGTTGTTGAACAATCACTGCCTGATTTACTGATGCAAACAAAATAGGCCTATCTTGTGTAAGAGATGAGTAAAGCCAAGATATATGAATATTTTTCTGAGGCAACGCAAGGGTTTTGGGTTGCGGCGAGGCAAGTACCACCACCATCGCCACCCTGCCCGAGGCTATCAGCCAATCAGCGACGTCGTTACATACTCGCCTAGGCATCGAGCCGCTCCCAGGAATCCAGCTTAAGTGAATAGACTATAGTACATGTGAAGCCCCAACACACACAATGATGTCCCAAAACGTACACAGGTTCCTACGAGGCCTGTTGAAACATACGCACCCCTAAATACACAGGTAACATTTCTTGAGTGTATGCACATAGCCATAAGTACACACGATTTGCACAAGTTCACATGAGTTTCCAGCGAACATCTGTAAATATTGGGCACACGCCTGGTCGCGGCAGCTCACGCGTTTAGCAGACGACCAGTGTAAACAACCGCCAAGCCTAGCGATTGTATTCTCTATAGAGGTGACAAAATCACCCATCCACAGCGGATTAGTTTTGATAAAACTGTTTTTATTTCAGCTTTTACTTATACTGAAGAAGGGAATAGGTTACAAATATAATAAAAAAAAAAAAAAAAATGTTAAGTCGCTTGGCTCAATCGCAGAAGAGGTTTCGTTGTCCTCTCCACCTCGGCATTAACATTCCCCACCACATTCAGTGGTAGGGACCAGCGAAACGATCACTTAGTTGATTTCGATTTAATTTGACAGGATTTAAAATGTTTACTTGGCACAACACCAGCGTGTGGCCTGCCAGGTACTTGTACGTTACGGTGTCTTATGCATCACTGACCCCTTCACTGTTCATGATGTTGTTGGCGGCTTAAGCTTATTGTTGTTGTTTTAATCATAGTTCGTTTGTTCCTTATTATTTGTTTGCAATTATATTTTCAAATGTTTGTAATTTGGAGTTATTATCTCTGAGGTCACCTGCATACTGGCGAACAGCAGCCTCGCCGAGCCCGCCCATCACATGCCTGCACCACTACCACGGATCTACTTTATATTCTATTATTATAATAAAGATGAGAATGAGTGTGAACTTTAATTAATAAGCATAGAAGACAAAAATCAATGCAACAAAGTGGCATGAATACCAATTTAAGTAGGGCTATACATGGTCATACAAAAGGGTAACACTAAGGCTATTAGACTCAACACTCAGTGCGTGTGACGGCAGTGGCAGGGCACAGGTGCGATCCTCGCAAGTATTCCAGGTGCTTATTTATAACTTCACGATCTTTGGCGGCAAAACATTCCTTAGACGTCAGCGTTATCAAGGGTATCGCATGATAACAGTTATCACGGCTTCGAGGTTGATAGTGAGCGGCGTGTTCGTACTGCACGGCTGCAGGGGCCTCGACGCTGCTTCTGACGGGGTTTATTTTCCGTTGTTCTTCCCTGCACAGATCTCCATCACCAAGACAGTTGTGATAGGTGATTGTGTCCGCCGCAGCGTCTCGCCACATACGCGAAACACTTGACCACGCACTGCAGAAGTCTTATTGCGAGGCGGAAGTGGCTGGAAGGAGGCAAGTCGTGTGGGCGCGGCTCGCACACCAGACCATCGTGAACCTTATGCCTGCCTGCTGGAGAGCACCCGCGGGACTGCCACAACAAGCCACGTTCAGTGCAGAAACGGTTCAGGTGAAATTCTTTATTTATTTTACATTAAGAAACATGAGTTACAACCCTGAGTTACAAATGACTGGCCACAAAGCGATGCAATTCATCGTTCAGTGTTTCTTCAGACCCCGAACTAAATACAGATTTTAGTTTCTTATCGTTCAATATCCTACTATTCTTATTTTCCAGCGAGTCTTGAATCATACCTCACACTCATTATGTATGAGTGTGCAAATGTGTGTGGGTGTGTGTGGGGGGGGGGGTGTCATTCATTCATTCACCCACGTGCAGTCCTATACACATGCGAGCTGAACTCGCAATCCCCAGCTATTAACCTCCCGGAAAGAGCTGGGAGGTCATAGTGCCCGATCTTTGGGTAATACTGGGACCTCACACACTACCAAAGCTCAAAAGGAACAGGAGCAGTAACAATCTAAACTGCACAGCGGAATCCACCCCA
>JACEEZ010026366.1:52500-157500 GCA_016584305.1 Chionoecetes opilio
ACCGTTATTTTCATGCTCACTGCTCTTCTGAACTTGCTAACTGCATGCCTCCCCCCCTCCCGCGGCCTCGCTGCACAAAACTTTCTACTCATTCTCATCCCTATTCTGTCCCACCTTCCTAATGCAAGAGTTAATCAGTATCTTTACGCTTTCATCCCTTTCACTTGTAAACTCTGGAACTCTCTTCCTGTTTCTATTTTTCCACCTTCCTACGACTTAAATCTTCTCGAGAAGAGTGACAAGAAACCTCCCGAATTAAATTGGCCCACCCCCCTTTTTTATTCTCTTACTGTCTTCTTTATAGGGACTGGCATCTAAGCGGGCCTTGTGTTACCTCTTTTTGTTGTGCCCTTGGCCAGTCTTTTGTGATGTAAAAAAAAAAAAAAAAAAAAACGTAGGTATTTTTTTTTCTTTTTCTCTCTCTCCACAGGAAAGACAATCCCTAAACACGTGATAGAAACACTGTACCACTAACACGCGTGTCCTCCTGCGCAGGGGCCGAGTGTTGCATCATGTGCTGGTATGTAGCGTGTTGCGGAGACAAACCGAGGTATCGTAAGGGAGTGAATAGGGGTGATGCTATTGTGTTATATGGTTGTGCTAACGTGTGTGTGCAAGGTGAGGGAGGGCTGAGGGAGGGTTGCGGGGTGGGGGACGCGACGCAGTGATCAGTCGTGTAACTTGAATGCGAAATATGACTCTACCGGTCACGGCCTGGCACTGTGACGTCACCGTGAGGCATAACACAATGAAAACATGGTAACGTATGTTTTGTGCTTACCCCACTCTGCACTGAAAGGGATTAAGGGTTCAGCTGGAAGCGTAACAGAAAAGGGCAATAAGGGTTTGTATTAAGGTGAAGCAGCAAAATAACCTCCTCCTTTCAGCACGTGTTCTTAATCAAGTGAAACAATTTGGAACACTGTTCAAGGGTGTGAAACGAATCTGATCAACCAGTTCTGTTTTGTTTACAGTCAGACGTCGGCGCTGGTGGCGGTGGTGGTGACAGCGACCGTACCCGCCTGATAGCTGTTATCATCCCTGGTGCTGTTCCCTGTAAGCGTTCGCAGGCCACGGCAGTCAGTAGTAAGGAAGCGTGAGTCCCTGCCACACATATCTCCCTGTCCCATCAAAACAATCACTGCCTTCGACGCTGCGCGAATCCACAACAGACGTTCCTACTACGAGTGTATGTTTCTGTGGATTTTGATGCATTGTGTGACGGCGAGGTCGATGGACTGTGCGTGACGCCGTGAGTGCCACAAGAACAAGACTGTGCATAGAAGTGCTTACTTGTCGTGAATGCGCGAGGCATGGGGCGCGGGTGAGTGAAAGGCACACCATAAGGCACTGGCACTCCAGCGATGACCTGTATCTGTGAGTCAACGTGGCGCGCGCTGTGTGTGCTGAAGGAGACCCTGACGCGGCCCTGCTCCTCCTCAGGGGACAACGTGCCTCTCTCCACCTCTTGCAACAACTCCAACGTGTCCACCGCTTCCTCCAACTACAACTTGCAGGACCATGTCATCGAGAGGGATTTGGGTATCACCAACCAAGGCTTCCAAGGAGAGGCCTTCTCCGGTGGGCGCCTCGTCCTCAACTTCCTTAACCCGGTCACCGAGGAACCACACGTGGACAGCGGCCACTGGACCAACCAGAGAGATTTCTCTGAGGTGGACCTTGGTGATGGAGCGACCGCCGACTGTGTGGACAGCGGCAGGGGGGCCATTGGGCTTTCAGAAGTCAACCGAACAGATTCCGGCAGCACGACACTTGAGTCCGGCTACGGCCGCTCCCTGGACGACAGCAACAGCTCTTCGTCGCCAGAGCCGTCAGTCGCCGTGGCCCACCCCGCCACACCCAGTCCCGGCGTGAGTACTGTGACTTTGGTCTATAAGGGCGCGACGAGCACGCTGAAGCCTTAGACCACTCTTCATTTTCAATATTTGTCTTCATCCCACCACACCGAGAGAGAGAGAGAGAGAAGGAGAGGAGAGAGAGAGAGAGAGAGAGAGAGAGAGAGAGAGAGAGAGAGAGAGAGAGAGAAAGAGAGAGAGAGAGAGAGAAGAATTAAACTATATAAATGCATTATCAATCGCAATTCTCAACTTAAGTATCCTGTCAATGACACAATGCTGCATTGAATGATGTAACTTTCTCGGGTAAACATTCATTCATGCTCATCCTGCCCTTCCGTCGCTACTTTCCTTCTCTTCATTCCATTCATTTTCTTCTCGTGTTTCTCCGCTAATACTATTGGCTACAACTCACCCAACGAAGAGTGTTGTAAGGTTCTTTGTTTTGGTCACCTTAAGTTTATGTTAGAGGTTCCTGGTAGGTGGAGGCGGCAGTGTTAATCAAGTGACAGCCCAGTAACCTATCGAAACACCAGAACATGTTAGTGACGGGGTTGGTGACACATTCAAATCGTTAATCTTTACATGGTGCTGAGAATTAAGTTTTGTTACTTTTATTGTATATAATTCAGTAGTGATTGGAAGGCCCTCCAGAGTGCTAAGTTACGATTCGTGCTTGAAAGTCATTAAGTGAAAGATATGCCGTGAGGGTACAGCTTGCATGAGCTTGGACTAAAGAGGAAGAAAGTCAAGAAACACGCTTGACTAAAGTTAAGTTAGAACGGCTGAATGATGATTAGTCGATGTCAGCTAAACAATAAAAGTTAAAAATTGGAAATTCTTTATGTTCATTACCCAGCAGGCTTAATGTTGGTCAAGGACAGATGAACAGTTGAAGCCAAACCAGTCTCTCACACGTTCAGGTTTATCTGCCGTGGAAAAACAATAGAAAGTGAACTGATCCATCATACAGCTGGGCCTACAGACAAAACATTGTAATGACAACAAACAACAAATTCAAGGCCACTATATTATACGTACCCTTCACACACACACACATACACACACACACACACACACACACACACACACACACACAAAACCGATGGAGGGTGAGAACCATATATCAAGCAACTCAAAAATGACACAAGACAACCTTTTCCCTGTTAGCCTCCTTCTACCCCGAATAACTGATTGACTGACTGACTAATCGACTGATTGCTTGGTACATTACTCTATCAGCTCCTCACTGTGCCGTACAAAAAAATAAAAAAAATAAAAGAGCGGCTGCATTCTCTCATAACTATAGGGAAGATGGGTATTATTTTGATCCAGAAGCTATGATGTTCTTCAGTCCAGCGTACGAGAACCCAAGACTGGCATGGGTGGCGCTTATGAAGTACGTGTTGCATAAGGGCACAAACACCATGTCCTTACAAGCGACCATGACAACGATGTCCTTCCTCTCTAACTATCGCTTGTATTTCCTGGTCTGTGTTTTGTGAGACGAGAGAGAAATGAGGAATGAGTGGGTGGGTTAGGATGAAGAGGAGACTGGGTTAAAGAAGAAAAAATGAAGGAGAGAAGAAGGTAAAGGTTGAGTGAGAGAAGGAGGACAGGTGAGATAAGGCGTCAGGTGAGGAGGGTGGGGGCAGGAGGGAAGTAGGGGGTTGGGGGCAGGGGGAGTAGGGGGTGGGGGCAGGAGGGGGGGGTAGGTGGGCATAGGGAGTGAGCGTTGCGGGGTAGGGTGAAATCACGTTTATACTTGCCACGTTAGTGTAGAAGTCACTGTATCCCTTATCTCCACCTTAATGAGCAAAACACATGAGATTGTTATGCAAGGGTATTATGGAAAGAGTATTACTTCTTATATCATTACTGGGTTTTTTCTTCAAAACTACTACTACTACTACTATTCTACTTTGTCTACAATATTGGTATTACTGTCACTATTATATTGTCCTAGCTCACCTTTACCTTCTAATCTTTACTAAACACGTCATTTATCCCCCCCCCCCTTCATTTCTCCATCCTCTCATTCATAACAGTTCACTACGTACCTCTCCTTCCTCCCCCTCCCTCTTATACGGACATCTGCACCCAGAGTTTATCCTGACACACAACACACACACACACACACACACACACATACACATACAACACACATACACCGCGCGATGGTCAGGTTGATAACGTTCTGGTCTCTCACTCTGTGGGTAGGCGGTTCGAATCCTCGCGCTCCCGGGGATTTTTCACTTGACAAATTCGGGCGGTTACTGTCCCCCTTGAGCAAGGGGATGGGGGTGTGTGGTGTGTGAGGTCCCAGCATTGCCCAAAGATCGGTAATAATGAGCTCCAAGCTCGCACTGAGAGGGTGAAACTGGCGATCGCGAGCCAGCTCGCGTAGACAAAGACCATGGGTGAATGACACACACACACTTCGTGCATTGCATCACCCACACGTGTTCTTTTTTCCCAGGGTGGTGGATGAGTCACCCTCAGTGGTGATGGACCAGAAAGCCGCCACCCCCTTACTCATCAACCCACCACATGAATCAGCGGGTGGGGCATTAGTTGTCCCTCCCACCCCCTCTGTCCCCACCACCCCTCCGTAAACCCCACCAAAATGACGACACCCTTATTACTTATAACACAACTCAAATAGTAAAAGTAACTTGTGTAGAGGAGTGGATTAGCTTCTCAAGGACAGTATTTTTGTTGTTGCTCCTGCCCTTTTTTTGTACTAATTCGCAACCAGTCTATTTCTCCGTCTTTTTTTCACTTTTTTTTTTTTCCTTTCCTCTTTTCATTCTTCGCGTCCTTATACTCATTTTTTGTTCTTTTCTAATCAATCTCCAATCAATTCTAATCCGTTCATATTCTCATCTTTTTTCACCTAATTCTTCCTTTTTTTATTCGTCCTTACATTTTTTCTTTTCTTTCTTTCTTCTTTGTGTCCCTTATGTCCTCGTATTCGTGTTACTTTTCATATTTATAATCAGTATCCTCTTTCATATTTTGCTCGTCCTCCTAACGTGTTCCTTCTGTTCCCTATCCTCATCTTCAGCCAGGGACCACATCATCCCGTTCCTTCTCATTCACTTTTCCAAACCACCGAATCTATTTTTCCTCACACATTATAGTATTTACGAGTGTATTCATTCGTCACAGCCCTCCCCTCCTCCCGCTTACCCTTCTATCCACGCTCTTGCTGCGTGATCATTATCTTATCAGTCTCCCAGGAATATGTGCACTTGTCACCACACACACACACACACACATATGTATATATGTATATATATATATATATATAATATAATATATATATATAATATATATATATCATATATATATATATATATATATATATGTAGTATATAAATATATCTTCTTTTTTTCTCTTTTTTTTTATTTTGTTTCTATCCCATGTCTTTTTGTTTGTTTGTTTTTTCTTCTGTCAAACTGTAATAGATGTAAATAAAGAAAGAAAAAAAAAACTCGCTCCGGGAGGGTGAAACTGGCGATCGCGAGCCAGCTCGCGTGGACAAGACCATGGGTGAATTACACCCACCCACCCACACACTGTCGTTAATCTCCAACAGTTAAGTGGATTTGATACACGCACTATCTATATCCTCATGAATCTCTCCTTCCTCTTCCATCCTCAACGCTCCCCGCTTACTGTTATCTTCCCCCGATGTAGTCCCCACCTCCCTTATAACCATCCCGTTGGAAAAAAACAATTTTGTCAAACTTTCAAACCTGCCTTTCATTCCTTTCCCTTAACTTCTACTCTTACTCAACCTCCTTCACACACATCACTAGAAAACGAGGCAGTCACATCCTCATCTCAGTAACTACAAAGTATAACATTTCCATCCATCTTTTAGAGACACTACTAAAAAGAGAGACGTTATCTGCAGGGAGGAAACTAGCATGATTTGAGATATTTCACAAGGACATCACGTAAAATGACGAGCATCGCGTGAAGGGGAGAACATTACCCTGGACACACCATGGCCTGTACGTAAGATGTCAGTCCCCAGCGGTACTTAACGGATCAACAGAAACAGTCTCCAGGCAAGGGGCGTTATCAGTCCTGATAACACAAGCGTCAGTCAACAAGTGGTAATGGACCAGGTTGGTGATAGAGAGTAGTGAGGGAAGGGGCAGGGAAGGGCTGAAAAAGGGGAAAAGGAAGGGGAGGGTTATGAATGTGCTTAGTTAGGCTAGGAAAGTGGAGGGTGACAAGCTGATGTTTGGAGAATACGAGGTGAAGAATACGTTTTTTGTTTACATCATAAGGGACTGGCCAAGAGCAAACAAATTAAATAACAAAAAGCCCGCTACCTGCCAGCCCCTAAAAAGCACACAGTAAGATTTTTTTTCTAGGTAGGTGGGGTTATTCAGTTTGGAAGGTGTCTTGAACGACTCTTTTGAAGCAATTAAGTCCGTAATTTAAGTCGTAGGGAGGTGGAAAAATATAAACAGGAAACGATTTCCAGTTTATCAGCGAAAGAATTAAAAAAATAAAGACATTGGTTAACTCTTGCATTAAAAAGATGGACATAATAGGAATGAGAGTAAGTAGAAAGTCTTGTGCAACGAGGACCGTGGGAGGGGGTAAGGCAAGCAGTTAGCAGGCTCAAAGGAAAAAATGAAACATGAAAATAGCGGTAGAAGATAACTTATCTTCTTATAAAGGATAGACTCAAAAGCTTTAGACAGGCAGGAAATCAAAGCTATAGGACGGTAGTTTGAGGGCTTAGAAAGGTCATCCTTCTTATGAATAGGTTGAATGTGAGCGAACTTCCAGCAAGAACGAAAGATGAAAATTAATGGACACAGACGGAAAAGTTTGACCAGGCAGGGTTCAAGTACAGAAGGTCATTTTTTGAGAACAATTAGGATTTCGTCAGGACCATAAGCCTTCCGAGGATCAAGGTCAGAGAGGACATGGAAAACAACACTACGAAAAATCTTAACAGGCATAGTCAGAGGGTGCAGGAGAAGGAGGAACAAGCCCTTTGTCACCCAGAGTGGAAATATGAGCAAAGATTTGAGTAAAGAGGATCGATAAATAGATGAGACAGCTGTAGAGCCATCTGGGTGAATCACGAAGGAAAAGATGCAGTAGATAAATTGCTACAGATATATGTGCCTAGGTGCCAAAAGTCACGAGAAGAGTTGGAACAAGAAACATTTAGACATTTTCTATTGAGGAAGGAGTTTTTGGCAAACTGAAGAATAAATTTGGCATGATTACGGGCAAAAATATAAAGGGCAT
Organism: Chionoecetes opilio; assembly: GCA_016584305.1. Classification (NCBI taxonomy): domain Eukaryota; kingdom Metazoa; phylum Arthropoda; class Malacostraca; order Decapoda; family Majidae; genus Chionoecetes; species Chionoecetes opilio. Next base: position 59,644 of record JACEEZ010026366.1, read on the forward strand.
GAGTTTCAAGAGATGGATGGATGGATGACTACGGCACCATCTATGATTTGTCACCCTATCTTGGACAACACGAGAACAAGCAGAGTTAAACCAAGGGTTTACGTGCTTAGGATTAGATAAAGTGTGTGGCATGTATGCCTCCATGCCAAAGACAATAATGACCTTAGTTATGCGCTCTGCACAAAGAGATGGGTCTCTGACATGGAAGCAATAATGATTCCATGGAAAATTAGAGTAGTACTGCCTTAGGTCCTCCCACTTAGCTGCGGTGTAATTGCAGAAACACCTCTGTTTAGGTGGGTCCCGAAGCGGTACAGGAAGACAGGTATAGGACAGGTTACGGAAACAAGATTGTGATTGGAAGACCCAAACGGAGAGACTAGTTTGACAGAATAGGCTGAAGGGTTAAAAGTTAGGAAAGGTTAAAAATGTTGGCCATATAGGCGGTCGGAACTACGGGTAGGGCGCTGCACCAGCTGCTCTAGGTCTTGGAGGATAGACAAGTTGTAAACTTGTTCACCAGGTTGGTCAGTGAAAGAAGATGCTTAAATAATCAAAGCTGGTGGTGAACATTGAAATCCCCCCAAATGGAGACTTATTTTCAATAATATTCTTTATATAATAGGATATATAATATTCATATAATAGAAGCAAAAGGAAAATGAGACAAGATGTGCTCCACTTTTGAAGTTAAATAGTCGAAGAACTTTGCATAGTCTAAGGTGAGAGAAACACATAACATAGTTATTTAGTAGGAGAGTGACATTGAACTGGAAGACAGTGGGCACGAGAACAAGTGATGTCAATGTACATACGCAACAGCCAGCAGAAATATAATGGGAGAGGTAGAGGAAAAGAGAGAGAGAGAGAGAGAGAGAGAGAGAGGAGAGAGAGAGAGAGAGAGAGAGGAGAGAGAGAGGAGCGAAGAGAGAGAGAGAGGAGGAGAGAGAGAGAGAGAGAGAGAGAGATACAGAGATCTGAGAGAAGACAGAATTCAGAAATGAAGAGAAGAAGAACGAGAGAGACGAGGAGGATGAAGAGAGGGAGAGAGAGAAACAGTAGATCTGAAAAGACCACACACGAGATGAAGTGGAAAGAAAGAATAACAGTTCGAAGCAAGATACAGGAGGATGCAAGAGAGGTGGAAGAACAAAGTGATGCAAAGTAGCACAGAGAGAGATGGGGTAGGGATAGCCATGAGTATTATAGAGTATTGAACAAAGGATTGGGAACGACGAGTGATGTGGTGACGGGCTGAGGCTGGCGGTTGGCAACACATTACGACCATTCGCACAAGAGACTTACTTTTGAAGGAAGGAAGAAATTGCATGTACACCGTCTCTTTCCTCGACTCCTCTCCATTCACAAAGCCTACTTTACACACACTGTGCCTCTCCACCACACCACTATATTCACCTCCACAACCTCATCGCCCTCCATAGCCACAACTGTCACCACCACTACCACAGTCCTGCTATACTTCTTAATATAAATTTCACGTGATGAGTAGGTATAGTAAGAGCATTACAAATATGCAAGAGTGAATAATATTAACGATAATGATAATTAAAAAAATAGTACAAGTAGTAATGATGACAACAATAATAAAAACAATAATATTTCTGATTATAACTAATAGACAAATAGTGAACTAGTCATTGGCGTTGTAGCAGCCAATTGGAATAATTACAAACAAAGCAATTAATATCACTACCACAACAACGCATTTGTCCCAGCTTTATCGCCACAAAGGACACTGACCTGGGTGAGGCTTGAGGCAGGTCATGTATTGTCAAAGAATTTCATTGACCTCCATATCTGCCCTGTAACACTCCCCCCACCCAACACATCACACAACATTATAATATGAAGGCCTCTCTTTCTCTCTCTCTCTCTCTCGCCATGACCCAGTCAAGCCGTTAGAACAAACTCGTGTCGCTCACTACTTAAAGCTGCTAAGGCGACCTCAATATCACTGATTTTAGATAGTGACCCACCCCCAGTGAAGCTCTGTTCGGCTTCTTCCTCCCCCCCACCGTCCCTGCTTCACCGCCTTCCGCAGCAGCCCGGGGACAAAATTGCGGCGCTCCCTCTGGTCCTGGTGAAGATGCTGATCATCAAATCAGCTCTTGAGCAACTATACTCCCCCCTCCCATCCTCAAAAGTTATATAACGGCACACCATCACCCTCGCCCATGTGTGTGTGTGTGTGTGTGTGTGTGTGTGTGTGTGTGTGTGTGTGTGTGTGTGTGTGTGTGTGTGTGTGTGTGTGTGTGTATTAATCAAGTTGTATTTTACAGGGCCTGAGCTACACTCGCATGGCCCCGTCTCCATACCCACATTATTTTATCATTCATCCTTAGTGCTTAGTGTTGGGGGAAGCCACCACCCCGGGCGGGTCACAAACCCCCGGTTAACACCCGGTACCCATTCACTGCTGGGTGGACAGGCTCGGGTTTTAGGAAGACCGCCCGTCTGTCTTCGCTCCGCCCGGGGATCGAACCCTGGACTTCTCGGTTGTGAGCCGAGCGTGCTAACCACTACACTACGGAGTACCTTGTGTGTATGTATGTATACGTGTGTTTGTGTGTTCCTAAAATGCAAGTCACAGTGAAATGCAATGCCTCCGTTATCTGTTATTGACTGGTTGATGATTATATTTGTAGATTATAGTAAGTGATATTTTTGTTCTGTTTTTCTGTACACAAATATACATCTCTCGCTACAGACTACTGACAACAACCTCTCTCGTATTTTTTTTTATCTGTCATACTATCCTTTCTTTGTCATGCCAAAGTGCTGATAGGAATGCGGATACATAAAGAGCCTGATAGGAGGCTAATGAGAAAGGAGACATGAAGGACGTCCTGTCGTCTACACACATACAATGCTCAGGCCATTAAGTCCCATCAGAGTACCAATGAAAGCCGCTGCAGGTTTCTCATCAACACCTCCGCCTGTGTGTGTGTACGAGAGAGAGAGAGAGAGAGAGAGAGAGAGAGAGAGAGAGAGAGAGAGAGAGAGAGAGAGAGAGAGAGAGAGAGAGAGAGAGAGAGAGAGAGAGAGAGAGAGAGAGAGAGAGAGAGAGAGAGAGAGAGAGAGAAAAAAATGACCGTGAAAACTTCATTAATGTATGCAATTACTAGAAAATGGGTGATTCTCCTCTCTCTCTCTCTCTCTCTCTCTCTCTCTCTCTCTCTCTCTCTCTCTTGTCAGGGCGCCGTGTGGTGTGCAAGGGAGGACACGGCGGTTTGCTTTATCTCAATGATATTTTTGACTCGTGTTATCGGCGCACAACTGTCAACAAGGGGAGGGATTCTGGACTTCTTTAAAACAATAACAATAATAAGCGATCCAGTATGCTGCTTCTGTAAACAATTAGTGAAGGGATCAAAATACATAAGTAAATGCATCAAGTAAGTTTGTAGCACAAGGAAGGAAAGAAATTGAAATATTAATGATTATGTGATTGTGTGGTTGGTATATGTGCACGGTTTCAAAAGCAGACTCTCTCTCTCTCTCTCTCCATTGATATCCTCATCCTTCATTTCATAACATTCATAAATCTAACTCACTTCATGTCGCTTGTAAACGCACCACCAATTTTATTTTAACTTAACTTTCAACTTTACTTTATCATTTTTTCTTTTTCCTCTCCGTCCCTAGTATTCGTATTCTTCTTTCATGACACCATAGATCGATAACAACTAGATGTAGATAGATGTGTTGTGCTGCTTGAAATCTAAAATAATTCAAGCGTTTTCTACCCCGGACCTTTCTACCTACCTTTACCTACCCTTTCCTACCCCACATGTCCCACTTGTACCTTTACCTACCCCTTTCCTACCCCACATGCCCCACTTGTACCTTTACCTACCCCTTTCCTACCCCACATGCCCCACTTGTACCTTTACCTACCCCACATGCCCCACTTGTACCTTTACCTACCCCTTTCCTACCCCACATGCCCCACTTGTACCTTTACCTACCCCTTTCCTACCCCACATGCCCCACTTGTACCTTTACCTACCCCTTTCCTACCCCACATGCCCCACTTGTACCTTTCTACTACCACTAATCTACTGTACCTTTCCTGTTGTCCTCTTTGTAATTTGTCTGCCTCACCGCCTGTCTCATGTAGCCGTGTTTCCTGCAGGTGTTCAAGGTGGTGGTGGAGGACGTCAAGAGGTGCTGGTTTGTGCTGCGTCGGTACAATGAGTTCCTTTCCCTTCACCGCACCATCATGTCCAAGGTAAGACCCAAGTGACCTGCCGCACCAGACACACGTTGAGGGTAATACAAAGGAATACAAAGGAATACAAAGGAAACACAAACAGCAACAGACCGATAGGTCCTTACAAGACTGTGCTTTACTACCTACCTACACTAACTAGATAATAAGAGAGAAAGGATAGGAAGTAGAAGGCTCCTCCTCACCCACCCATCCCTCCAGCCGAAGCTGGCCGGAAAAGAAGTGATACCATGCAATATAGAAAAACTGCATGGAATTTGGAGGAAAGTTGAAAGCTGTTAATCTATGGCTAACTACTACTAGTTTGTGGGGGTAGGTTTAGTGCTTGATAGATAGGTCATGTTATGTGTGTTTTGTAATGGTGTGAACACAGTGTGGAGGTTCAAGGGTGGTGCGGCAGCCTTGCCTGGCGCTTTCTTGGGAGGCAGCAGTCAATCAGGCCCCAGCTCCGTAATAATGACAGGGACTGGAATTATACGAAAGCATAGCACTATTCTGGTAGACAATACGCAGAGTTAACCATTCAGCTATTTTTGGTAAAGAAGAAGAAAAACATGAGGTTAGCAGAGATAAGGAATGAAGCAACATAGAAGCATTACCGTGGTTTACATGGGTTTACATGGGTTACATTCACATAATGATACAGTGTCACAGAAATATGATGTCATGGAAATATAAGGTACATGCAATCATGGTAAATCCCTTTTGCTGATAGTGAATTCTTATCATATCACCTGAGAGAGCAAATATGGAGGGTCTATTGTAAGACTTAAAAATATTGTAAATAATAGGTATATAAATATAGTAAATAGGTGAAAAAAAAGTAAAGGGAAAAAAAGGGAGAGATAGAGACTTTTCTCCAATATAAACAGAGAAAATGAACGATCCCAATACCGTTTGCCGCATGTAGTCCCGTCAGCCACTCACAAGTTCTCGTGATTATTATGAAAAATTATAAGACCAACAAGTTTACACAAATAGCTACAGGGATTGCCAGATTACAGGGACAGAAGAATGACACCATCCGTTGGTGAGTGCTTTGTGACAACACTCATAAAGGCAAGGCAGAGGACGCGGGGCACAGCTCTACATAACCCGAGAGTGGATTTATTGATGCTGGTAAAGGAGAAACACCACCGCGTAAAGATGTATGGACGGAAACAGACACGAAACTAATCACTTTAAATTGATACATTAATAGATACATAAATTAAGTAAAATAATCTATATACTGAGGGAATATGTTATCAAGACGAAATATTTACACGGTAAAAAGACAGAGGAGGCGAGTGGCTCAGACACAAGATGTAGTGACTCCGATGTTGACTGCAGCAGACAAGGGGCAATGAGAATTCAGCAGAAACTAAACTCAAACTGCCACTTCAAAACTTCATCAGTGTATATTTATGTAACAACACTCACCAAACTTTTCTTCGTTATAATAATTTGTTTGTGCAATCTACGATCGGTATACATCGACATAAAGAAGCCCAACATACGACCTTTACGAAACGAGTGAATCCATTGCAGTGTCTCTACTACGAGTGTTTCTAAATCCATTACAGGTAAGCCAAGCCAACCTTAACTTGCCGGCGGAGACTGCAGCTAATCGTTACAACCTCAATCACTTCATCCAGGAGGTGATGGCAGACCCCAGGACGGTTTCCATGTAAGTTGCTGACCTCCTCTCTTCTCTACTCTATGCTATATACTAGTATTGACTTGACCCCTTTGTTCTCTTCCTTCTTCCAAATAACATCCACTCGTCTTACTCAATCTTTCACTAACCCTCCACTGTGCGTCACTTGAAGTCCCGTCTGGTCAATATTTCATACCTATCACCCATCTTCAAGTAAAATCATCCCCTCCATCTATATTACCTTACCGCCCATACACTGCCATCTAACACCTCACCACCTGGTATACCTGTAAACTTATATATATCTACTGCCTCATGGTAACCTAGTACTCGTAGACACCCATCCGGTATTTTACTGTATATTGCATAGATAGTTTTCTCCCTGTAACCTGCTATATATAACTCATGCTTCGCTACCCGTGACTATCATATACTATAGTAATTCATCAATATTCACTCTCTCCTATCATCACTTCTTTTGACGTTGCTAACCACTGTGTCCGACATTCGTAATCTGTTCTCATTGTACCTACATGTTTTCTTCTACCAATCAACTCAACCGTCATAATGTCTGTGGGACTATTATCGTCTTCATAGTCACACACATACCTATGCCATCGCCTCCACCACAACATTCTATATACCAATAATATCCGCTGTACTGTACCACAATCCCCCAAGGAACTACGCGCCTCCTCATAAGCAATACATCTGTGTCATGACTGCTCTTAGATCCCTATCATCATCTAATCGGCAATACAAACCATGTGAGGCTTAATTAAGGCCGCACAGGGTTTGCAGGAACGTGGGTAACAGGAAAAAAATGTTTGTCCTCTCCCTGAAGTCATTGAAATAGGCTGAAATTTGTCAATGTTTTTCTTTTTCTCTCTCCCTCTCTCCCACCATCCGTCATGCATGCACTGTCTCTATATGTTCCTCCACATCAACCGACCTCCGTCAACTTTCTATCATGCCTTTCCCCCTCGTCCCCCTATTACAGACCGGCAGTGCGGGAGTTCCTACACCTGGACCGCTTCAGGAGTTCCACCAGCAGCAGCGGCTCCAGCGGCGGCAACTCCACGCCCTCGGTAGTCTACAACCCTCAGTTCCTCATGCCTCCAGGAGCACCCGTCCCTCCTCGGTAAATATATATATTTTTCTTCTCGAAAAGTTTACATATGGATTTTACGTCTTCTCTCCCCCCCCCCCCCTCTCTCTCTCTCTCTTCTCGCAAAGTTTAAATGTGTATTTTACGTCTCTCTCTCTCTCTCTCTCTCTCTCTCTTTTATCTCTCTTATACTGAGCTGGGCACTAAATACATTGAATGTATTTAAATACTAAATACTAAATACATGGGAGAAATGTATTTAAATCCCAAATACTAAATACATTTTACGAATGTATTTAATTACAAAATACTAAATACATTGATTGTATTTAAATACATTTGTAAATACACACAAATTTAAATGCCTGAATTAAATCATCAAGTTTCGAAAGTATTCACTTATTTAATTCTAAAATTCCAGAGGCACAAAATTATGAAATCTAAATTTCCAAACTCTTTCTTCTATTTGCAATATAAGTATGCATTCCTTTGATAATTCTATAAACCATCTACGACACTATGGAATCCACTCCGTGACATCATGTTCGAGAAGCATTATTATCGCAAAAGTTTGCACACACTCAACAATATGAAATTCTTGGAGCTAAATATACTAGAAAAAGGCTGGAGGAAGCACCGAATACTAGTGACTGATGAGAACAGAATCCCAGACACGCTAACGGTGTATATCAGACAGCAGGACACGAACTGAACTTGTCGTTAGAGCTTTACCCCCCTGTCCCGCGACTCCCGCCAGCCCGTCGCCACCCACCACCTTTGCTCCACCTCCCTCCTCCCCATTCCCCATTATCCTTGCTGCGGTAGATGATATGAATATGATCAGAAATTATCACCGATAATTTTTTCTTTGGACATTTTGTCCAAGCAAATAAAATGTGTATTTTCAGCTCACCTGGCTATTTAACATAATCTAAGTATCGCTAAAAATGTCCGAGAAAAACTGGAATTCCTTAGAAATGTCCTTCTCAGGCCTAAATTTCCAAGACCTGGAAATAAGGAAATTTCCTTGAAAGTGGAAACACTGGTTCACTGTAACATCATGGTTGCCAGATAGTTGGGCGGGTTTATGGCCAAATTAACTGATAAAGAAGTATTTACATTTTCATATTATAAGTATTTAAATACATTGTATTTAAATACTCATTAAAGTATTTAAATACTGTATTTAAATACGTGAAAACCAATGTATTTATAAATACAGTTCTAAATACACAAATGTATATAAATACCAAGAGCTGGACACCGAATGAATATCGCTTTTCGTTTTCGTACTCCGCGTAGATTTTCTACGCTTACCCAATCCTCGTACCAAACCCTACCTCTACCGACTACCGATACCCAGGAGCTTACCGAACAATTTCCTTCGTAGATTGAATGAGTTGGAAAAATACCAATAGGGTGGCCCCCAATTGTTTACTTAGTCAGTCCTGATGGATTCGGACCGTTTGGATCTGTTGCGGAGTACCACATTTAGAACGCTACTACCGAATTACTATCTGACTTTGAGGTAGTAAAATTATACAGCGTACAACTATTAGTATTTATATAACTTCCCTTTTATGTCTATATGGAAATTGTTGAAGAAAATATAATAGCTTCCTGTGCATATATGGCACAACACGAGTGTCACTGATGATTGCTAAAAAATTCGTTGAAAATGTGTGCCATATAATGATATATCGATGTATATGAACAGTAACCAGGCAAATAGCAATCTTTCAAATGAATGTACCAATGTTATAGTTAATTATAAATGAGTTTTTTCGGAATCAATGTAGATGTATTGTAGTGAATCTAGTTACCTAACTGATATGCTTTTGCTACTCTTGTTAGCAAATTTTATACTAATAGTCATAGATATTGTGATAAGTTACATATAAACTGCAATAGTTACTGCCTTCGTTTCTCATCTGTTCCGTCTACACTGCAGACATATATTCTTAGAATATTTTGTTAAATATTGGCTTAAAATAGGTGTTTTATGGGCTCTAGAATGTATTAAAAGGCTTTTAAAGTTTTTTTTTTTTTTTTTATATATAACGGGGTTTTTTAAATCTACCGAACCGAAATACCGAAATACCGAAGCAGTCGGTATATTTTTTGGAAATCTACCGCAATACCGAACCGAATGGCCCGTTTTCATCTACCGAATACCGATACCGCCGGTAGAAAAAATCTACCGAATCCCAGCTCTGAATTAAATACACATGTATTAAATACTGCCCAGCTCTGCTCTTATATCCCTTCTCCCTCTTCTGCACTCTTCCCTACTTTTCCCAATTTCCTTCCCTCATAAATCGCCATCACTACGGCCTTACCTTCTTGTACTTTACCCCATCCACCCACGCAAGCTTGACGCCTCAACCTCCTTACCCCATCAGGAAGCCGCTGCCTGGTAAAGCGGTGGGTCAAGGCCGCTCCGAGGAGTGTGACGGCCGCCCTGCCTCCCTGGACTCCCAGCAAAGTATTGACCTCGGCTGTGAGAAAAAGACGTACGTGTAGACATGTGCTGTGCATGTGTGGCTGTCTATGTTGTAAGATACATAGTGCATGAAACATATTATAAATACTTAATGTACACTACTCCAGTATATATTGATGGAAATATGAATATGCCAATACATCTACTATAGCCTCTCTTTTCTCCCCCATCAGACTCTCTCCCTCTGATTTCGAATTCCTGACGGTGGTGGGCAAAGGCAGCTTCGGGAAGGTGATGCTCGCACGCTACCTCGAGGATGACAAGATGTACGCCGTCAAGGTGAGGACACACTACCTTCACTATCTTTCTATAATTTCTGATTGGGGCAAAGCAAACCTTGTTTTGTTCAATGCCTCAAAAACCCAATTCCTTCACCTATCTTCTCGACAAAACTTACCAGACAACTATCCCTTCTTATTCAATGACACTCAACTGTCTCCCTCTTCTACAATGAACAGTCTTGGACTATCCTTTACTAAAGGCCGGTTCCCACTATCCCGCTTGTACGGCCGCTGTACAACAACAATGACGTCACAATGACGTCACAACAAAGTCTACCGCACCGCCGTACGGCTGTACGGCTGCCGTACAAAGTTAAATTCAAGTCATCTCTCCCGCTCGGCGGTGTCCGCTCGAGCGGAGTTGCCAACTGTGCCCAGTTACCACAAATACCACTCAAGCGGTGATGATGGTGACGTCATTGTTATTGTACGGCGGCCGTACAAGCGGGATAGTGGGAACCGGCCTTAAGAATCTAAACTGGAAATCTCACATCTCATCTCTTGCTAGAACAGCTTCTAAGAAGTTAGGTGTCCTCTGGCGCCTGCGTCCATTTTTTTCTCCTTCCCAGCTTCTTGCTCTGTACAGGGGCCTTGTCCGCCCAGATATGGAGTATGTCTCACATGTTTGGGGGGGATCCACTCATACAGCTCTCCTAAACAGGGTTGAGTCAAAATATTTTCGTCTTATCAACTCCCCTCCTCTGACTGTCTTCAATATTTAAATCACCGCCGTAATATTGCTTATCTTGCTATCTTCTACCGTTATTTTCATGCTCATTGCTCTTCTGAACTTGCTAGCTGCATGCCTCCCCCTCTCCCGCGGCCTCGCTGCACAAGACTTTCTACTCATTCTCAGCCCTATTCTCTCCATCTTCCTAATGCACGAGTTAATCAGTATCTTTACTCTTTCATCCCTTTCACTGGTAAACTCTGGAACTCTCTTCCTGTTTCTATTTTTCCACCTTCCTACGACTTAATTTTTTTTCAAGAGAAGAGTGACAAGACACCTCCCGAACTAAATTGACCCACCTCCCTTTCTTTATTTTCTTACTGTCTTCTTTATAGGGACTGGCAACTAAGCGGGCTTTTTTTTATCTCTATTTTTTTTTGCCATTGGCTGGTCCTTTGTGATGTAAAAAAAAAAAAAAAAAAAAAAAAAAATGTAAACACTTTCTAAACCAAGACCTTCCTCAATGCTCATTTCATCCTCCCATGTCCATCAGCTGAGCCCTAAACCCAATACCGTCTGTTACAATAATTCTTCTTTATTGAATACCCACTCATCACCACCATATTTCTTCTCTCACGTAAAAATATAAATAAAAAAATATACGTAAAAAAAAAAAAAATTCTACATACTGTACTCTTTATACACGTACATACTCTTTATCACAGTTTACCACACTTTCTATTATATATAATACAAAGAGGTGTTCACCGCCGCAGGTACTCAACAAAAAGCTGATCGTGAGAAGGAACGAGACGGCCCACGTGCTGAGCGAGCGGTCGGTGCTGATCAAAATGTTGAACCATCCATACTTAGTACAGCTGCACTTCGCTTTCACTACCTCCCACAAGATCTTCTTCGTCCTGGACTACGTAAACGGCGGCGAGGTAGGTTGTCAAGTAATACAAAGAGAAAAAAAAGGAGGAGCAGGAGGAGATTTTGACAAACAAAAATAGAGGGGAAAACACACACACATACATACAAAAATACAAACCATGAAAAGAGGAGGTGAAGCCAATGCACCAAAAGCAATATGGATGTGGAAGAAAAGAACATGGCATACCCTCAGAATCATACTCTATGATTTTCATCTACCCACAATAATTCATCAAGAAAAATATAAATACACAAATAAATACACTGATGTAATCTTAATGTACGTGTATGTACCAAACTTCACAGCAAAAATGTGTCTACTAGACTGCCTCTTATCAAAAAATTTAATTGTTAACTCTTTTTGTAGCGGCCTTTTTTATGTTAATGCAATTCTTCTCACTCTATAAGCCAGCGACGCTATGCGCGTAACTATTTCATCAGCTTGTCATATACCTTATCTATTATACTATAGGAATAGCCGTGTATCTGTGTGTCTGTCTGTTTTGGGTAGCCGAAACTGTAAATTCAATTTTGATGAGAGTAGGCTCAAAAAATCGCATATAAATCGTAGGTGGTAAGCGGCTTGGTCCCATGTCGATTGAATCATTTTGAAGGGGGGTTTTGGGCTAAAAACACTTTAGGAGTATCAGATTACAGGAAAAACTCTGCGGTAACGTCTTGCCGCATTCCACAAACTCAGTAGACTCATGGACGTTTGTGTGCATGTGTGATTGTGTGAGTGTGTGTGTGTTGGAATCACACGGAACGTGGTCTACCCCGAGGCACTTTTACCAGTGACCAACGACAGCAACAACACGATTGGAGTTTGCAATCACATGTTGTCTAATATATACTACTACTACAAACATACATGGGTCTGAAGGGCCCACAAGCACTTGTCTAAAGCTATGGGAAGCCCATTCATTTTTTACCAATAACTACGACAATATAAAAATCCTGAAAAAAATTCCCTACAGCCTGGTCCACATGGTATTTGTTCCCTCTAAACCACCTGCTCCTTCCTAGCCAGTGTGCTATGTATTTATTTATGTGAATGACTTTTTACATTAATACAATGCAGCATTTCAGGTAACAAACTAAAGAGGCACATTTTGACTTTTTTGCGTAAGTGACTAGCCAAGGGCAGAAAAAAGTAACAAAAAGTCCACTAAATACCAATCTCCATGTATAGAGGCCAGTAAAGGTGCGTCCACACTAGGCATTACGTTGCGCATTACGATGCGCATTATGATGCGGGAACTCGATTTTCGTGTTGAGTGATGCGGAAAAGTAATGCAGGAGGCAAATCTAGTGCGGGGCATTTTTGCAACGTAATGCGCGCATCCATAGACCACTGAATACCTGGACTGTTCACGCGACAATGTTTTGAATTGCGGGGCTGCATAAGGGCCTGCAGGGCGCCAGACAAAGAGATAAAGTGGTCTATGGACTATCATATAGACTGGTTTATCAGTATATATGATATACTGTAATCTTCGTAAATGTTTGTTCTATAATATTATCAAATAAAAAACAGTAAAACACGCTTAAAAAATGCCATTACGCGACTATGAAGAAATATGCATGAACTTAATATTCACTTAACTCTTCGCCATTTAAAATTTTGCGAGTCAACTTTTATCATGAAGGGTATCAATAGAAGCGCAATTTTATTAGCTTTCCATTGCTATATTTCGTTATCTGATAAATTAATTAAAACCATGCATAAATTAGCGTTAAATAAATAAATAAAATCATCAATCGGGTAATTTTCCCGATTGATGAGGTTATTTATTTACTTATATATTTCGTTTTCTGATAAATGAATTAGTACCATGTATAAATTAGCGTTGACTAAATAAATAACCTCATCAATCGGGAAAATTACCAGATTGATGATTTTATTTATTTAGTTAACGCTAATTTATGCATGGTTCTAATTAATTTATCAGATAACGAAATATAGCAATGGAAAGCTAATATAATTGCGCTTCTATTGATACCCTTCATGATAAAAGTTGACTCGCAAAGTTTTAATTGGCGAAGAGTTGAAGTGAATATTAAGTTCATGCATATTTCTTCATAGTCTCGTAACGGCATTTCTTTAGCGTGTTTTACTGTTTTTTATTTGATAATATTATAGAACAAACATTTACGAAGATTACAGCATATCATATATACTGATAAACCAGTCTATATGATCCGTATATATATATATATATATATATATATATATATATATATATATATATATATATATATATATATATATATATATATATATATATATATATAAATAATATATGAATCCGAGCGGCCCTCCGACTTCAGCCCCTTGTGCGACGGGCCGATATTCCGTGCGCAGTCCAGGTATACAGTGGTCTATGGCGCATCATATCGTCAGCTGTCGTGTCTGCCGTTTCTTTTTTATTATCAAAGGCTTATTATTATTATTTACAAGGATTTCTCTTACTATTTAAGGATCATAATTATCATTACAAGGATCTTTCTTTGTATGAGAGGCTTATATTATCATTATCTGGCTCTCTCTCTGGTACAAGTCAGCCAATGTTATGATGATTCAGCAGTAAGCTCCCGCCCGCATCATGTGCTGCGGGAAGTAATGCGTGCATCGTAATGCCTAGTGTGGACACACACCCGTTCTGCATCACTTCCCGCATCACGTAATGCGCATTATAATGCGCATCGTAATGCCTAGTGTGGACGCACCTTAAGATGTCAGTTTAGTTTGGGAGGTGTTTTGACACTTCTATCTTGAAAGAATTCAAGTCATAGGAAGGTGGAAACATTGAATCAGGAAGGATTTCCAGAGTTTACTAATGAAAGAGATAAGTGATTATACTGGTTGACTTTTGCCTTACATTATGGACAGAATAGGGATGAGAGTAAGCAGAAAGTTTTGTGCACTAAAGCCGCAGTTAGCAAGTTCCAGAAAACATGAAAAAGATGATAGGAAATAGCAAGAGAAGAAACATTGCAGCGGTGTGTGAGAGATTGGCGACAGACAATCTCCCCTCCTCTGACTGACTGTCTTCAATCTTTAAATCACCGCCGCAATGTTGCTTCTCTTGCTATCTTCTGCCGTAATTTTCATGCTCACTGCTCTTCTGAACTTGCTAACTGCATGCCTCCCCCCCTCCCGCGGCCTCGCTGCACAAGACTTTCTACTCATTCTCATCCCTATTCTGTCCATCTTCCTAATGCAAGAGTTAATCAGTATCTTTACTCTTTCATCCCTTTCACTGGTAAACTCTGGAACTCTCTTCCTGCTTCTATTTTTCCACCTTCCTACGACTTAAATCTTTTCAAGAGAAGAGTAACAAGACCTCACAAACTAAATTGGCCCACCCCTTTTTTTGTTTATTCTCTTACTGTCTTCTTTATAGGGACTGGCAACTAGGCGGGCTTTGTGTTACCTCTTTTTGTTGTGCCCTTGGCCAGTCCTTTGTGATGTAAAAAAAAAAAGAAGAAAAAAAGAGGCAACTATAGGAGAAAAATCAGCGAGGCGAAACACTTTTGGCTCCACCCTTTTCTGAAGAGCTGAATGAGTGGATCCTCCCTATGCATGCATGAGAAGCATACCCTATATATGGGCAGATAAGCCTTTATATAGAGCAAGCATCTGAGAGAGAGGAAAAAATTGACTCAGATGCCACAGGACACTTAATTTCATGGACACTGATCAACAAGAGACGACATGTGATATTTCTAGCTAAAATTTGTAGTAAAGAACAGCCAAGAATGTTCAGTGTGGAGGAAGGAGGCAGTTGAGTGTCATTGAAGAAGATCGAATAGCTATCTGGAAGGCTGAGTCGTGTATGTAGGTGAAGGAATTGAGTTTTTGAGGCATTGAACAAAACGAGGTTTGTTCTATCTACCCCATTCAGGAATTATAGAAAGATCAGAAGTTAGGCGCCCATCGGCGTCCCCAAGTGAATTACTTAACTCCTGTAAAGTTAGAGGTCCGGTAAAAGATGCTGAAAAGGCAGGGTAGAGTCGTCAGCATAAGAGTGGATAGAACATTGAATTAGAGTAAGTAAATAATTAATGAATAATAAAAAGAGATTGGGTGATAGGACAGAGCCCTGTGGAACACCACTGTTGATAGATTTAGGAGAAAAACAATGACCATCTATAATAACAGCAATAGAGCGGCCACAGATATAACTTGAGATGATAATGCAAACTGAATAGAAACTGAAAGAGGGACTTTTGAAATTAAAGAATTGTGTCAGACTCTCAAGCTTTGATGTCAAGAACAAAAGTTTCACCGAAAACCCTAAAACAGGATGACCAAGAATAGAGCACTACTTCTACTGCTACTACTATTTGCACTACTACATCTAATATACTATAGGAGTAGCCGTCTGTCTGTCTGTCTGTCTGTTTTGGGTAGCCGAAACTGTAAATTCAATTTTGATGAGGGTAGGCTCAAAAAATCGCAAATAAATCGTAGGTGGTAAGTGGCTTAGTCCCATGTCGATTAAATAATTCTGAAGGGGAGTTTTGGGCTAAACACAGTTAAGAGAATTATATTACAGGAAGAAACTCTGCGATAACGTTTTGCCGCATTTCATTAACTCCGTAGACTCATGGACTTACCGTTTTTTTGTGTGTGTGTGTGTGTGTGTGTGTGTGTGTGTGTGTGTGTGTGTGTGTGTGTGTGTGTGTGTGTGTGTGTGTGTGTGTGTGTGTGTGTGTGTGTGTGTGGTGTGCATGCATGCATGTATATTCATCTAGTTGTATTTTACAGGGCCAGAGCGACGCTCGTATGGCCCCGTCTCCATATCAACATTTTTATCATTCATCCTTAGTTCTTAGTGTTGGCCGAAGCCATCACCCCGGGAGGCGAGTCACAAACCCCCAGCTAACACCCGGTACCCATTCACTGCTGGGTGGACAGGGACTCGGGTTTTTTAAGAAGACCGCCCGTCTGTCTTCGCTCCGCCCGGGGATCGAACCCGGGACTTCTCGGTTGTGAGCCGAGCGTGCTAACCCTTACACTACGGAGTTCCCCTGTGCACACACACACACACACACACACACACGTGTGTGTGTGTGCATGTGTGTGCGTGCGTGCGTGCGTGCGTGAGTGTGTGTGTGTGTGTGCTTGCAGTACAGGCGTGGGACTGGGGTGAAGCAGGCGTGGGGCTGGGGTGAAGCAGGCGTGGGGCTGGGGTGAGACAGGCGTGGGGCTGGGGTGAGGCAGGCGTGGGGCTGGGGTGAGGCAGGCGTGGGGCTGGGGTGAGACAAGAGTGGGACTGGGTTGAGGCAGGGGCTGCGGTGGTGGTAGGTGGTCTACCCCGAGGCATTTTGACCAGTGACCAACGACAGCAATAACACGATTGTAGTTTGCACTCACATTGTTGTCTAATATATACTACTATTACAAACATCAATACATGGGTCCGAAGGGCCCACAAGCACTTGTCTATTACCATACAAGAACCCACATTAACATCCCCTAATTCTCTCCCATCGGCAGTTGTTCTTCCATCTGCAGCGGGAGCGAGTATTCCCGGAGGCACGAGCAAAGTTCTACGCGGCCGAAATCTGCTGCGCACTCGCTTACATGCACAGCCAGGTAGGCCCCTCTCCTGTCTATATATCTGTCTTTTTATTCTCTCTCTCTCTCTCTCTCTCTCTCTCTCTCTCTCTCTCTCTCTCTCTCTCTCTCTCTCTCTCTCTCTCTCTCTCTCTCTCCATACACACTCACAGTGTGTGAGACTATAACAAGGCTATATTTGAGACACACTGAGGTGGTAGTAGTAGTCTTACCTAACACTGAGGTTCTGCAGGGCATTGTCTACCGCGACCTGAAGCCTGAGAACATCCTCTTGGACGCCGAGGGGCACGTGGTTCTAACCGACTTTGGCCTGTGTAAGGAAGGACTCGCTAACCCATCCTCCAGGACGTCCACCTTCTGCGGCACCCCGGAATACCTGGCGCCGGAGATCCTCAAGAAACAGGTATACGGAGCGGGGAAGGGAAGCATCGGTCTTCTTCCTGAACTATGAACAAAACACAAATATCTATTTGTATCACATCTCTTCCCATCCTCTCCAATACATCTCACGAAGGCTTAAGTTACTGATATATCCTTCCCGTTCATTGAAAAATAGAAAAAAAAGCCATCCTCAGCCTTAACACTGCTCTCGGTACTATCCATCTCATTAGCTGTTATTAGTACAAAATCACAACTCAGTTAAATTACAATATAATAATATTGTAATAAAAAAGAAAATCTTTGCGAACAGTAAGTGCATTGAGGCGACCGATGAGTTTACACTCTTCCAAATAATCATACATAAATTGATACTGATTAATATATGATTTACACAACAATATGTATAGAATGAGAGAGAGAGAGAGAGAGAGAGAGAGAGAGAGAGAGAGAGAGAGAGAGAGAGAGAGAGAGAGAGAGAGAGAGAGAGAGAGAGAGAGATTGAGCAAGCAGGACTTACATTTAACAACATACATAATTGTACATACCAACACCTACGTTTACGTACTGTACTGCACTTACACAGCCACCTAACTCACCTGGTGGACGCTTCCCCACAGCCGTACTCCCGCGCCGTGGACTGGTGGACGCTCGGAGCCGTGCTGTACGAGATGATGTACGGCCTCCCGCCCTTCTACTCCCGCGAGACTCCCGTCATGTACGACGCCATCCTCAACAAGCCGCTCAAGCTGAAGCCGTCAACCAACGCAGAAGGCCCGCACACTGCTGCAGGGGGTAAGTGTCTGCCGCTCGACAACATCGAACGGCATCGAGTGACAACAACGACAACATCGATAATGATAATAATGATGTTTGAATAAGAATGAGATTTAAAGTTGACAAAAAAATACGAAGGCAGAACACAAACATCAATGGAAAAAACGTAAAATGATTGAGATCAACAATAAAGCGCAAATTAAAAGGCACCATACACAACACAACAGCACCATAACAGAACAGCACCATAACACATGATTCCTAAATTACGTTAACGAATACAAACAAACAGCAATTCACTTGAGAAGAAACCTCCCCCGGAGAAATATCATCGGAAATAGAAACATCTGAATTCTTATCATGACCCTGGTACAAGATTTATGCATGGAATAACATATAACCTGCGAGGGAGCGCTGGAAGTTGTTAGGAAGTTGTTACAGGACGTGTAGGTCTCACGGCCTCTTGTAGCTTCTTTATTTTCTTATGTTCTTCTTATGTTAGGGATGATATATATCCAGGAGGCTGTGTTAGAGGCAGTGCAGAAGTGAACAAAAATCTAGGAGTATAATGTGAAGGAATGTAAAGTATTTTGCTTTGCCCACAGCTGCTGCAGAAGGATCCTCGCGATCGCCTTGGGTCTAGTGTGCGGGACGGCGAGGAGGTGAAGGAGCAGGAGTTTTTCAGGACTGTTGACTGGAACCTGATGGCGAAGCGGGCAGTGCCTTCCCCTTTTGTGCCCGTGGTGGTGAGTGTCCAGAGGTTTATGCGTGTGTGTGTGTGTGTGTGTTAGAGAGAGAGAGAGAGAGAGAGAGAGAGAGAGAGAGAGAGAGAGAGAGAGAGAGAAGAGAGAGAGAGAGAGAGAGAGAGAGAGAGAGAGAGAGAGAGAGAGAGAGAGAGAGAGAGAGAGAGAGAGAGAGAGAGAGAGAATAAGCAACATAATTTTCCAGCAATCCCTAAACCTTTCCCTCTCATACACTTGACCTTCTCCCACTTCCCCTCAGAACGGCCCGGCGGACACTCGTAACGTGGATCCAACGTTCACCAAGGAGGCAGTGATGGGGCAGTCACCTCCGTATACCGCCTCTCCCACCATGCTCTCGGCCTCCGTCCAGGCCGTTGACCACGTCTTCCAGGGCTTCAGCTACGCACCGCCCCTCGAAATTGAAGCGCACTGAAGTTTTGAAACACTGCTGGTGCCTACAAGGTGGTGTTTAGCACGTGCTGATGCTTGGGAAAAAATACTATGCACATGGTGCCCATAACTTGGTATAGAGGGTGGCGCCTGGAACATGTGCGTGGGATACCCGGGAAGGCGCTACCCATTATATTGGTGTTTGTGATTCCATGCGACGCCTAGAAGGTCAAGCAAGCCCTGTGGTTCCCGTTACTAGTCAGTATGGCATAGTATTTGGAAGATGACAGTTTCAAACGGTGAACACAATAACGTTTTTTCCAGCAGGCAGTGATAGCCAATAGGTGAAAATTTCACATGCAGAAAAGAACAGCATTTCCAACTGTATTTTTATTCAATGTAGCAAACAAGACTGAGCATGAAGAGGAATCGGTGGAAGTGATGGAGGATGAGCAGAAGGAAGAGAATGATGATGAGGAAAAGGAAGACGGACTTGACAAAAATATTTATTAATCATTCTTTCCTTTCCGCCTCCTCCACGTGCGTCAGACAGCCTTCGTCCCTTCTTGCATCCCTGAAGAAACTTCCAAAAATGCAGACAGAGGGAATCCACGAGCTGCCGAGGAATGACTAGGAAGTCCCGAGCGTTGCTTCTGTCTAGTTTGGGTGGGTGGAGAGAGGGTGGTCGACAACGTTTCTGTGATATTGGTGGCTCCTCGCAGCCCTGACGGAGGTGTTTCGAGGTGGTGTGCCCTTCCTGGGGCCGGGCGGGTTAGGGCGAGTCAAGACGGATGTCTGAGGAGTTTATTCTCGAATGTAAATATAACTGGAGCCGGTGATTAATAAATGATGTATTTTTCAAGGTAAAACGTGAGTATTCCTGGCTTATCCTTCTCCAAGCTGTTCGTGCGTGACAACCGCGCACTGCCATTGCCATGCCTGTATACTATTCTGCTATAAAACAACATAAGTACAGTCTGGGCTTGAAAAATACACAATATGCATGTAAATTATACTTTGGTTCTAAGTTCGTACAGTTACTGCTAAAATACAAAACTGATCAAAGAAAACTTTTTTTTAAGGGGGTTCGATAATATTTTTCTGTTGACTTTCATCACACAGCACAATTTATTTGATTTTGCACCATCAGATCGCTTTTGAGTCTCACTGATGATCTCTCTCCTTGTGTTCGGTAATGCTTTTTTGGGTCAAGATCTAGGTATTATTTTACACTAGGACCAGAATTCCCTACCGTAGATAACAGTTAAGTCGCCAGGACAACTTTTGTTTCTGTTTACAGACGTGTGGTGGCGTTAATACTTATATTTCTACATCCATGATTTCAGGACAGTTAGAAGGGGCTATCTGGAGAGTCTGTGTCATTTTATGTCTTCATCTGTGTCATAGTATGGCTATAAATGAACAAATTACAAAAATATCTACAAAGTGGCTACCAACAATAAAGTCGCCATCTAGTGTTTATTTACTGAGTGTCGTAGCGCTGTCGTCGTCGCCCGAAAAAAAAACGCGTAGCGAAATTTGAAACCGTCTATACTTGCAGATACAAAGCCTAAAACAACGCTGAAACAGGGTAGATTATACAGTCATGATATAAACTACTGTGTATCATCTTCAGTGGCACATACAAATCAGTAGTAATGCTATAATTCGTAATATTTGACGGCTGGCGACATGACTGCAGGGGCGACTTTACTGTTATCTACGGTACACAATGGACCCGTTTACTCACACCTAAAGCACGGAGTATTATGAAGCTTTGGATACAATATAGGCTACATATCACTGTACTCATATTCTTTGCTGAGAAATGCACCATAAATGAAATATATGGCTTTTTTTGGGCCAAAATATCACAACACGGCGGAACGCGCTCTGATTGGTTGTGACTTGGGACGTAGTTTACGTACAGTCTCAGATCTCGCTCAGCTGATCGGCTTGTTTTGACTCAGCAGACCGTCAGTACCTATCCATTCACCATGTCCCAGACAAAAAGAACATATTAGGTTTGTTTTGTGCCAATGTGCAAAAACACCACAATCAAAACTCCAGAAAAAGTGTTCATAACTATGCCTAAAGACGAGAAAAACAGGAAACAGTGGTGGATGTCTGCAAGGCGTGATTTCTCGATGAAGGAAAATTCATACTATTGCTGTGTAGACCATTTTGATGTATTATTAATGTATGTACTTGTCCATGGATAAGTAACTTGCAAATGATATGTAGTTGTGGGGCTTAAGGTGCGGTCACAACGGACAATTTTTCTGGCAATATTACACCCGGCAACGCAAACGCGGCCCAAACTCGGATATAATTGCGAGTTCTACGCTAGTTCTATGAACACGAGCATGTTCGTGTTGGTGACAATATTCTTGCCAGAATATTGTCACTAAATTCCCACCACAAACGCATATTATTTGACATTTATTTTTAATGCACGGTCTAATTCAATATACAGAAGCTGAAATACATAGCTACATAGTGGCAAGAACCGATTACAAGACGAATTGTGAAGCCCTGTACACTCTTGTACGTGTTTTTAAGCGATTTGAAGGATACAAAACACCAAGAAAAATTTAAATGAGTTATGGCTGATTATAGATTTTCTTTGTTGACGGTCTATTAATAACTAAAATAATTTAGGGGATACCAACTTATTATTGATCACTTTAATAGTGAATGTTGAATGTTATATGTCTGATACACAAGAATCCATTTCAATCATTCACCACCCTATTTGTGAACCAGTTTCTCCCTATTTCTCCCAATTTTTCCAAAGACGCTTCTTCAGATACATCTTGAGAAGCCAAAATTGCCATTCAAATTATTACTACCTCTGAAAGTCCGTGTGACCAAAACACGGCAAGGTGTTGCCTTTGCTGAATAATTGCAGCCTGAATATTGACGGAAAAGCTGCTCATGTGACCGCAGCTTTAGCTGAGCTGTGATAAGTTGCGGGAGTGGTATGCACTGTGTCAGGCTTTTGAGGTAGGGATGAGACAGGCTGGGATTTTTTCATGTTATATATACAACACGCAATGAGTTAGGTAAAATTTTAGAGTCCTTTCCCGCCCTTATTAAAGTGTTTGTTTCCTCCAGACCTTCACAGATCCCATTAGATACCTTTAAAATGTAATTATAAAGTGGGGGAGAGATGCCCCCTTCACCCCCTCCCCTCCTAAACGACTCCCCTGAACCTCTCAAAAATATAATATGTTTAATATTACTAATCTAACCTCACTAATAACCTCCTAGCGAGACCCCCCCCCAAACAAAATTACTAACCTAACGTAACCTTGTAAAATTATAGTTATATTTTACTAACCTAACTAGCCTCACTAACTTGTATTAACCCTACTACCGTAAGGTGACCAGTAATCTTCCTTCAAGTGAAGGTATTCACTGTGTTTGTGAATATATGAGTTGTATTTATAGGGAAGAAGTGGATAGACATAGGATAGATACAGATAGGGATAAGTGGCCCATGACACCAGGCAAGTGATTACTTTTGGGATCGCCATTCCTTATAGGGAGCTTAAATGGACCTGCAATGACAAGTACAGCTAAACAGATAGACGAACTTAAAGAGGAACAGGTAGAATGAAATGTATGGCTTTCTTTCCCCACATAAGCAAAAGAAACACCCTTCGTCACCCTACTCACCACTACAACCTTTACTAACCTTATACCTGGACATGGGCTGCACCCCTCCCACTAGTGCTGAATATTAACCAAATAATGAAAGCAACTTATTTGAGTGGAGTTTGTGTTGTGGGAGGCAGGTGTTAGGGTGACGAAGGGTGTATGTTTTGCTTATGTGGGGAAAGAAAGCCATATATCTCATTCTACCTGTTCCTCTATGAGTTCGTCTATCTGTCTAGCTGTACATGTCATTGCAGGTTCATTTAAGCTCCCTATAAGGAATGCCCATCCCAAAAGTAATCACTTGCCTGGTGTCACGGGCCACTTATCCCTGTCTATCCACTTCTTCCTTATAAACTACAACTTATATATGCACAAACACAGTGAATACCTACCACATTACTTGAAGGAGGATTACTGGTCATCTTGCGGTAGTTGGGGTAATGCAAGTTGGGTGTAGTAGGTGGTACATAGGAGCGGTCGCTTCAAAGCTGTGTTTTGCTCTGTAGTCTGTACGTTGTTGACGTCACAACATGGCGCCAGTCGTTTTAGAGCGTATACATTTTCCTGTACTTAAATTGGCTGTATCATCAAAAATACTGTTCACATAGAAAAATCAACATCACTGCCCAACTATATGAGGCTTGAAGATTTCAAATCTATCGTTACCTCAAGTAGAGTAAATGGGTCCATTGAGAGTATATGGTTTCTGTTTACCTTATTGGATTCTAGGAAACTTTCTCTCAATGAGCTTCCGTCGCAAATCATTACATTTGGAGATATGACATGTTGTTTACAGGGATGAAAGAGACAAGTGTTTACAAGTGAGAATCTGGCTTTAATTAGGAGGTTAAAACGTGGGGTTAGATTAGGTTACTGAGTATAAAGGTGGGGTTAGGTTAGTTCATTTTCATGTCATGTACATTGTACACTCCTCCCTACTAAAAACATTTTATATCTCCGAAAGTAGTGATTTGCGATAGAAACTCGGAGAGAAAGTTTCTTAGCATCCATTAAGGTAAACATAAACCATACTCCCAGTTGTGTAGAAAATTCTGGTCCTAGCGTAAAAATTTACCAAGATCTGCTTTAGGTCCGCCATAACACTATTCAATTGTATATACTTATCTAAATGCATCGGTATTATTTCGTGTTTATTTTTATTTTAGGTAAGGATTCAGAGGGACTAACATTTTTTGGGGACGAAACTATCTTTTATGATAGCTTTTGATGTGTTTTTTCATTAATATGACAGTCGCTTTCCTTGCAAATAGTTATTTTTTTAAAGAACATAAGAACATAAGAAAATAAGGAAGCTACAAGAGGCTGTGAGACCTACACGAGGTAGTTACTATTACTTAACACTACCTACATCCACCTTTCATCCCCATCCATGAATTTATCTAGCCTCCTTTTAAAGCTCTCTAATGACTCCTCACTAACTACCTGTCTACTGAGTCCATTCCAATCATTTAACACCCTATTTGTGAACCAGTGTTTCCCTATTTCTTTTTTTAAGTCTACGCTTTTCCAGCTTGAATCCGTTACTTCTTGTTCGACCGTGGTTAATAGCCGTAAGAACTTTACCTACCTCTCCTTTATTATATCCCTTTATCCACTTAAAAACTTTTATCAGATCGCCCCTTACTCTGCGTCTCTCGAGTGAGTGTAAATTGAATACCTTCAATCTCTTCTCATAACTAAAGTTACGCATTCCTTGAATCATTTTGGTCATCCTTCTCTGCACTGATTCTAACAAGGCTATATCCATCCTGTAATATGGAGACCAAAACTAAACCACATAGTTTAAGTGAGGTCTGACTAGAGCTAAATAAAGTTTTAGAATAACCTCCGCACTTCTACTTTTAACACTTCTGGTAATGAATCCTAACACCCTAGCTCTATTTATAGCCTCAATACATTGTTTCATACGTCGGAGGTCTGAGCTCACCCTCACTCCCAGATCTTTCTCACCTTCTGATCTTTTCAGTGATACATTGCGTATAGTGTATCTATTACCAGGGTTTTTTCTGCCAACATTCATAACGCTGCACTTATCAATATTAAAGATTAAAGAGCAGATTTAGCATCCTTCCGTGTGACCACAGTGTGGATATATCTAGCCAGGACATTAACAACAAGGTTAGTAATGCAACCCAATTAATTTTTAAAATGCCGCCGAGGCATGAATTCCGAAGACTTTTACCATCTTCATCTTTTCCTTGGCATACACGTACTGTGACATCGGGATCCCGGACGGATAAGAACGTGGTTCTACTAGGCCAGACAGAGGTCGGCAACTCCAAATTCGAGAAGAGCCAGTTTCTTCAAACTTGGCAGAAAAACAGTGCTGATGGAGCCGCAGTGTACATTATGAATGGAAATGACGAACAAGTACAAGTTAATAAGTACAAGAATTCATCCCAATATTTTCCTAGAGAACAAGGACCTAGGTCACATACACTATTGTACTGCGGCAATCTATGCCAGTATTTTATCACAGGTCTCTTGAAAGAGTCGCAGGTTACCGACCGCTGTACTAGGCAAACTTGCACCGTAGCCTCACACTCATCCTCAATATGGTCTACTATTTTTACTATGTCATTCGTGATGGTGTCAATTGAATAGTTTACATCGATATCATTGCTACTCCAATTGCTGATCCACAAAATACACAGGCCATATGTCCATTCTAAAACTTTGGACATTCTATCATCTTCGTTATATGCATAAGCTTTTCCTCCGGAAGCTCTAAGTTTTTTTTTACCTCTGCTCCAGGTACATGCTAGTAGGGACCTGACTGTGTCCCACCAAAGACCAACGGTACGTTTTAGAAATGACTTTATGAAGTTAATTTACACCCGACAGTACTAACTTCAGGAGGTCACTGTTCTTTACACGGGTTAAAACATATCCTACCACTTATGCCACCAGTGTGACACCGTGAACTTGTAATCTAGGGATTACTCTACTTGAGATTACATGCCAGAAGCTGAAAATTAATATCCCACCACTGACACACCAGTGAAATTTGGGGAATTTTTAAACACCTTATTCTTTACTTTAACAAATAAAAAGGGTAGCGCGCATTCACTTACTTTTTAGGGGAGGATCCGCCATATTTTATAAATAGCCCGAGGAGTTTGATTTTTATATATGTTATGAATAATAGTACCCTGATCATCATAGCCGAATCTCAAGTGAATCGTTTAAGTATTTTTATTTTCATGAATTTGTTTGTTTTTACAAGTTTTTTTTTCACGTCTATTTACTCCATCATTTTTGCATTAATGTTTTTGTCACGTGCACACAGTATACTTTATAACATTCCTAACAAAGTTACGGAAAACAATTCAGCAAAAACATTTTCCTTTAGTTGCAAAAAAAAAAAATGTGAGAAAATTTGCAATCCGGAATTTTAGCACAACATATATCAATCAATCAATCATTGGGGGCATACGCCGGGGGGCGCGTCGCCTCGCCCACCCTACGATGCCACTCCTGGGGGTCACCACGCGCAAGTCCCAATGCAGGCTACCTTCCCAAACCAAGCAGCTCTCGACAGGAAACATCAACTTGTCCCAGCCACGAGCCTTGTGGGCGCCCCTTGGCCTCTCCACGCCGAATTATCTCTTACAGATACAACCCGGTGGGGAGGATCGGTTTCAGGGTAACGTGCCACATGCCCACATTGCCGAATTTGGAGCTGACGGACTATTCAAGTAATAGGCCTTGATTCAGGCTCACGGTGCAATCGCTGATTTGACACGTACTCATCCCAGCGATACCCCATGATTCTGCGAAGACACTTATTACCAAAGACATCGATTCGCCTCTTCAAGTCGCTATTAAGGGGAGGCTCACCCTCTGATTAGGTCGAAATATATGAAAAAAATCTAAATTGAGATTTGAGCGGATTTCAAGCGTACATGATGTAGCAACATATAGGAACGCGAATTAAATCGCCCGTGAACTTACTACGCCGCCCACGTGGCTTTTAAAGGGAGAAGGGGCGTAACCGTTTAAAGGGCGCGCGCGAGTATGGGCCATGTGCTTCTGTATATAAAGCTCGTTTTTCCTTGTTTTCTTCCGTGTTTCGGAGTTGTATGTGTGAGTAAATTCTAGAGACATCTGGCAGCAATTGCCTGCGGCTCCTGCCCTGCTCCCACCCTAAAGATACCAAGGGAGTTTTGCGTGCTGCTCCGCTGGCTGTCAACGTCTGGCCTGTCAATAGCTATCAACGCTATTATTTCTTGTTGTTATAACAACCTCTGAAGGTTGTACCAACCTCTGAAGATCACCATGACTCTTACAAGAAAGCAGAAGCTCAATAAAATGTGGGAAATACGAAGGTGAAGTGAAGGATGGGGGGAAGGGGGGACGGAAGGATGGGGGGCGAAGGTAGTAAATATTATAATTATATGTAGATTTGTTGTGTATAGTATCAATATAAGCTATAGAGCTTTGTGTGTGAAAATAATGCCAATCATGAAATAAAGTGAAGGATGGGGGGAAAGGGGGGCGAAGGTAGTAAATATTATAATTATATGTAGATTTGTTGTGCATAGTATCAATATTAGCTATAGAGCTTTGTGTGTGAAAATAATGCCAATCATGAAATAAATAGCTACGTTACATTGTACTGAAAACTTTAAACGCCTGTATCTCAAAACAAGAATAAAAAAAATAAAAAAATGTCATATATTGAAAAATGATTGAAACTGCTTGTAAACGTTCATGTTAATACTTATTGGTTGTGCCTTTATCGTGTAATTTTGTTTTTTTCGATAAAGTGAAAAACTTGAGTGTTAGGGAAGTTTATTTAAAAAAAATGGCGATCGGCGTGAATTCACGTGAGGTGCTTTTTATGGCCTCGATAACTCCTTACGTATTGGGAATAAAAAAGAAAAACTAAATTACACGCTCTTCGTATGGTATTTGAGTATTTCCATGTAGAAACAGGTGTGTCTATGACAAAAAAAAAAAACACAGCAAGTTGTGACGACATGAAAAACCTTATGGCGTCATACCGTCAGACATCATGACGTACCACATTCTCCTGCTCACCTAAAGTCGACATTGATAATTTGGTTATACCCTGAAAGTTTCAAGTTGGAAGATCTTGTGCTTTTTTTTTTTTTTTTTTTTTTTTGTGTCTTAAGTGTTCAAGTCTCACATCCATAGAGTAAGACAGGATCACAAGCGACTTGAAGATCCGGATCTTTGTCCTTCTGCACAGGTACCGACAACGCCAAATACTCGCGCTGAGCGAGTCCATAACACCGTGGGCTATGCCAATCCGCCGTAAGACTTCTTGACGTGACCCGCCGTCATTAATTATAGACTGCGCTACCAAGGTATGTAAAACTTTCCAAGATCTCTATGTCCTCGCCGCACGCATGAACAGACTGTAATGTTTCATCTAGTAAGCCTCCAAACACCTGGACCTTGGTCTTGAGCCAGAAGACCTCAAGTCCCAAAGGCTTTGCCTCCTCGTGCAGCGTCTCGCGAGCCATCACCAGGAACTCCAGCGACTCAGCAAAGATTACTGCATCATCAGCAAAAACAAGATCAGTAATCTTGGTGTTGCCGAGGGATGCTCCACAATCACTTTGATCTACAACTTTGCACAATACTCACTCCAAACAAGTGTTGAAAAGTGATGGGGTAAGAACGCACCCTTGCCTCACTCCTGTATTCATAGGAAAAATGCTGGATACACCTCCCCCACACTTCACAGCACTGTCAGTCCCAGAGTACATGCCAGTCATCAAACCAATAGTCCTTGCAGGAAACCCGCGAAGTCGTATAGAAGATCCCAGAGTGACTCACGATGTAGTATACTCACAGTATATATCCATTACAAATATGATTTCGGGATATTCTTTTTACTATAATTTGTTGTATGATATCTCAAGCAGTTAACCCTGAAATTATATGGTAATCGTGGAAAAAATAAAGGAGGAGATGCATTTTATGATCTTTAGCCACAAGTTTTGAGATAATAGCGATTGAAATATTTTTTCCATTTTTGTTTCATAGTGTAAACAAATACAGTTATAATATCACTAACCTGTCATCTGATTCCTTAGGGTTCAATAATCACATACCAATGCATGTAGTACCTAATGATCTACTACCTGGTCCCCCCTTATAAAGGTATTATCGCTCGAGTGCGAGGTTACCGTGAGGCGCCACCTCACTCGTTGTTGCCAGGCTTGATCTTACTCAAAATTCGCCTGGTTTATAATCCTTGCTGACACTGTCATTTACTTTTCTCTCCTTTTGGCTTTGTTTGGAGTAGTTTTTACTCTCGACATTTCAAACCTTCTTTTATATAAATGCGGGTCCCGAACATGCAGATTCCAACTGCCGACCGCGCAGCTCCATCCCACCTCTCCCTTTCCCACCCTTTTTGTTTGAAGTGTTTGAAGAGGTTGCCAGACAAGCCAGAATGTATTGGTACGTGATTATCGCATCATATTTATCGCAAATAACATAACAAAACGATTCCTGTCACCTGCGGACTGGCTGCTCGCCACGACCACAAGGTAGGCATTTAAATTCAGGCTCGGTTGGGCATTTAAATTCGCGATGCAAAAAACAACAACTGCCATTTGATACCTTATACACAGCGCGCCAAAGCATTGTTCGCGACATCAGAACACAGCGCTTCTATACGGGAATTCAGAAAATGTACTCTATGGCAGCCTACTGACTTCCGAGAGATATATCTTACATATGGCAGCTTGTTTAAGGCACGGGCAGTCCATCAAGACCGTTGAGGAATGTTCAGATGCCACTTGTCAATTATAGACGAAGCATTTTAAAAAGTATCGCCTTCCTTCCCGCGAGTAATTTGAACAGACGCGCGTTGGTATGACTATCATTATTTTCATAATGAGTGGCAAGAAAGACCTAATAAAGGAGCAAAGTAAAGTTATTGTATCTCTATACAAGGCAGAGAGGCCAGTGGAAGAAATATCAAGGATTGTGGATGTTACGAGGAGATGTGTGCATAAGTGGGTGGAATGTTTCACGGTGGGTTGCATCGTCGCGACAGCCGCGACACCATAACAGTATAAGTGGCCAGGGCGAGGGTGTAAAACATTAGCAAGCACCCTAAATATCATGAAACGTCAAGTGGATGCCCATCCTCAATCAAGAGCAAGAAAAATATTGCGATATGACTTTTACATCCTCGCCCTGGCCACTTATAATGTTTTGGTGTCGCGGCTGTCGCGACGATGCTTTCCACCGTGAAACTTTCCACCCACTTATGCACACATCTCCTCGTAACATCCACAATCCTTGATATTTCTTCCACTGGCCTCTCTGCCTTGTATAGAGATACAATAACTTTACTTTGCTCCTTTATTAGGTCTTTCTTGCCACTCATTATGAAAATAATGATAGTCATACCAACGCGCGTCTGTTCAAATTACTCGCGGGAAGGAAGGCGATACTTTTTAAAATGCTTCGTCTATAATTGACCAGTGGCATCTGAACATTCCTCAACGGTCTTGATGGACTGCCCGTGCCTTAAACAAGCTGCCATATGTAAGATATCTCTCTCGGAAGTCAGTAGGCTGCCATAGAGTACATTTTCTGAATTCCCGTATGGAAGCGCTGTGTTATGATGTCGCGAACAATGCTTTGGCGCGCTGTGTACACACACGGTCATGCCAAAACGTATAACTTAATTTCAATAATTTTCAAATATTTTCTAAAAATATTATGCAGGACCCTCCCATTATGGGATAAAGCTTAGTGATTCCTGTCTGCCGTTTGAGGCGCCACCATCGCGCCCAGAAAAAATAGCATTGAGTGGAGCATCCCGATACTATTGAGAATCCTAGATTGAACTTAATTTTGGTATCCGGCAATGCTATCTGACATGTGGATTTTGACATCGGGCCATATGCAAGAAATTTTCTCGACCCGTTGCATCGAGGCGCGGTAAGCAAGAATCAACAACGCGTCGAGCTTTGAGTCAGCTGATTGGGTTCACCATGCACATCCCACCTGCATACCGCGCTGCCCTTATTCCATCCTATTTCTTCCCAGACCATTACAGGTGAGTTTTCAACACAACCGAGAGTAACATGCATACCTTGTGAATGCACACGTGTCATAATTAAGGTAAAATCAGGTCCAGGAGGCCTTATATAGGTGTGTGAACTTGTGAGGAAGCCGGGCGGCGGCGGGCGATGGAGGTCAGCCACTGTGTGGAGCAGTACTGGCGGGCCGTTCAAATGTACTCCACGCATCACTCGGGCCCATTTTTTCTACACCAACGCCTCAGACAAGTGGCGAACACTAACTAAGCTATTATTTTAATGGCAGAAATGATAAATTATACTAGTAAAATGTATTAGATATGTATAAAACAGTCAAAATACTGATGCCGCCTTGGACTCGCTTGTGTTGGTACGCCTGCTTTTGCAGCCACCGCTTGTGTTGGTACGACTGTCAAATATCCACCGGTCGGGCATTTCTTGAAGATCCCACCGGTGGAGATACGACTGTGGGGAATCTCCACCTGCCGGGATTTGACGAGCATTCTTGCATATAGCCCATCGTATGTCCGATTCTTTTATCATATACCACTGTATGTGCAATCTAGGAAAATTAAGCCACTTTTGGGTGAAACTATAGAGCCCAATGTTGTCCATGCTGAGCTTTTCATAGTTATTGGGTTGTCAGAAGCCATTCTTACTTTAATTATTTTTTTGTGAAAAATAGCGAGTGTAACTTAACCTTTAAAGTCACTATCACTTAGGACATTGCCTTTGAAACAGCCTCCTAATTCACTCCTCACATCCCTTATACACTCTGCTAGTCTTCTCCTTATTCACGCTGCACCTCACACCCACTCTTGCTACTCCTTCCACATGTTGCCTCATCCAGGGGAACATGGTCTTGATAGTAATTAACACTCACGGCTAAACAGTTCGAGAAAACATTGTAAAGTGCCGTGAGTGGTGCAGGGGCTACCAGGAGGAGGACGACGAGGAGGAGGAGGAGGAGGTAGAGCGATAGTAGTAGCAGTGTTCTTCTGGTCAATAGTGACTGAGGTGTGTTGGAGGTGAGTGGTGGTGCAGCATTGGTGGTGGTGGTGGTGATGGCGTGCATCAGGTTGTTGGGACTAATGGGGCTGGTGGCGCTGGTGGGGCGCTGCTGCGGAGGGGGGCTGAAATTCCCGGTTCCGCGCTTGGTGGATGCCCTGCAGAAGACTAGGAACATAAGCAACGTAAAGACGAAGCTGCCACGCCTCGGTTCAACCCTCAAGAAGACAGGTGGGGACTTACTGCTTGGCCTGACCCTTTAAGGTCCTATTTTTCTTCTTCCCCATCCTCCTCTTTCCCGCTAGGTTCCTATTTCTCCTCTTCCATATCCTATTCTTTCCCTTCGTGTTATTCTTTATCTTTTCATTCCTAGTCCTTCACGTCACGTTTCCCTCCATCATGGTTTCCTTAAGCGTCTTATGAAAAATATATCGATACACACTCTCTCTCTCTCTCTCTCTCTTTCTCTCTCTCTCTCTCTGACCATGCATGCGAACGAACGATTGAGCAGCATGCATTTTTTCTTTTTACTTTGAATGTGCTTATCCTGCCCTTTCCCCTACCTCACTCCCTGCCACTTCTCCATTTCCCCCATAAACCCTCTCTTTACTGTTCCTGTCACCTGCCATACCATTTTCTACTACAGCCTTGCAGTCCCCCCCCTTCACACCTAACTCCATTCCCCTCCCCCCCACAACTCCGCCGACACGTCACGCCACCCCGGCAACCATACTACCGCCTTCACAACACACAACAGAAAACACACGCACACACAAACTCAGAGGTGACAAGTATTCCCCGATCGATCAGCTACACACACACACACACACACGCACACACAAACACACACACACAACACACACACACAGCGTCTTATGAAAAAGATATCGATACACACTCTCTCTCTGACCATGCATGCGAACGAACGATTGAGCAGCATGTATTTTTTCTTTATACTTTGAATGTGCTTATCCTGCCCTTTCCCCTACCTCACTCCCTGCCACTTCTCATGAATGGGTACTCCGTAGTGTAGGGGTAGCACGCTCGGTTCACAACCGAGAAGTCCCGGGTTCGATCCCCGGGCGGAGCGGAAACATATGGGCTGTTTCCTTAAAACCCGAGCCCCTGTCCACCCAGCAGTGAATGGGGACCGGGTGTTAGCCGGGGTTTGTGACCTGCTCTCCGGGGTGGTGGCTTCGGCCAAAACTAAGCACTAAGGATGAATGATAAAAATGTTGATATGGAGACGGGGCCATACGAGCGTCGCTCTGGCCCTGTAAAATACAACTAGATGAATACAACTAGATGAATACACACACACACATGCACAGACACATGTAACATGATTCCTGAGCCGTATATAGAATGAGTAACATTATAATCTCCTTAAACAAATGTCAATTTACCCTTCTCGTCTTTTTGCTTTGCTGTAACTCATTTTTTTTAACACTTAATCTTACTCCTCCTCCTCCTCCTCCTTTACTTATAGTTTCTTTTATATCTTTCCTAGGTTCTTTTCCTTGTTATTCTCTTCCTCCCTCCTTCACTTCATCATTTTTACATGATTCTTGAGGAGGAGGACGACGAGGAATACAAAGGAATATAATGGAAGAACAGACAACAACAGCCCTACTAGGCCAAACGAGGCTGCTTGTGTAATTCTTTCTACCACTATTGTTTCTACGTGTTAGAGGCAAAAGAACAGCAAAGTTGAAGACCTCCCCACCCACCACTCCCTCCGGCTGAAACCGTTTGGAAAAAAGTGAGAAAAAACACCATACATAAAAAAGAATTATATGGAATTTGATAGTAAAGGTTGAAGGAGAGACATACTCTAAAAGTCTAAGCTATAAAAAAACAGCAACAGATTTACGTAGGATCAAAGTAATCGAGTTAGGCAGTATTTACCTAGTTTCTTCTTAAACGCCTCAACCGTGTAACTATTAACTATTATAGTTGTGCTGAAAGAGAGTTCCCAATATTTGCAACTCTATTAAAGAAAAGTGCTTTGCTTCAAATCGTTTACCAATGATCTTGTATCTATTACCACGAGTCGTGCTTGTCCGATCAACATTTAAGTAGCCGTTTATGTTTTAACATTATTGCAGCTATAAAACTAGAATAATTTAAACTGCAATGTTAAGTCTTCTCGTAATCTACGTTTTGACAAACTGAACAAGTTCCTTCAATCGCTCTTTGGATGGTTGTCGCAGGCGAGGAATCATTTTAGTAACTTTTCTTTGTACTCTCTCCAGCTTGTCCATATATTTTCTATAGTAGCGCGACCAGAACTGAACGCAATATTCAAGATGAGGACGCGCTATCGCATTGAAAAGTGTAAGAATGAGTTTTTCAGAATTATTCTTGAAAGTCCTTCCTATGAATCTGGAAAATTTGTTACCCCTCTCAACAATTTATAATCAATGTTTACTGGCCGTTGCTTACAATTATTCCCAAGTCTTTTTATTCAGTAACATTTGACAGTTCCCGTCCGTTCAATGAGTTGTTAATTCGATCGTTAATATTCCTATATGCAAAACTTTACATTTATTGGTATCAAATTTTATCTGTCACTTATTTACCCAACTAACTAGGGCGGATTGCAATTACATCTTATCGGTAGTTGTACTTACACTAAGGTCCTGCATAAAGCGTGTTCGCATAAAGCGTTTCCCCTATAAAGCGAACGACCTGCAATTTTTTTTTTTTTTTTTAAATAAATAAAATTCCAAAATTTTCGTTAGGAACGAATTTGATCATATAGAACGATTCCGCCATCAAAATAGGGCAAATCCAAGGAGTTCTCATATAGAGCGCCGAAATATCGTACATAACGACGGTTGTGTGTCCCTGGCATGGGGTGAGGTGGGGCACGGCGGCGGCGTGTCGCCACGGAGGTGGGGTCAAAAACTCTTTATATATATATATATATATATATATATATCATAAATATATATAGTATATTATATATATATGATGCTTTATTGAGGTAACTATATATATATATGTTTTGCTGTATTATATGCTGCCAATCCATTATGGAAATTGATTGATGGCTTCTATGAGGCTTACACGCGGTAGTTTGCCTGTCTACCTGGAAAGGGATCAGTGGGGCACGATTGCCGGTGTTGCCGCGAGGGCGATCCAGCCGCGCGCAGGGGGGGGTAAGTTGACGTTCGTCAGGAAAGGGCACAGGTGGGTGGAGCGCGGAATTTCAGCGGTGTTCTAGCTCAGGGCGGCCGCACCAGGGGCCTTCGTGTGAGGGTTGGCAGTAAAGTGGTGACGTTCAGGGTGAGGAGTTGAGAGTGTAGCACTACACGGTGGGAGTGGAAGCACGGAGACTGCAGCAGAAAGTGTTCAATAGTCTCAGTGACGTTCCTGCAACCAGGGGCAACTTTCGTTGTTGTGGGTTTGTTTACAAGTAATTATCAGCTGTGATCGGGCGAACTCAGACCGATGTAACGGCGGTAGCGATCGCGCAGTTCTCGTCCATTATTACCAAAAAAACATTGATGTGAAGGATATATGTTGTGATCCATTCACGATATCGTCAGTTATCGTAATTTATTGATGGCTTTCATTCGAGGGTGCACTTTCGTTGTTGTGGGTTTGTTTACAAGTTATCAGCTGTAATCGTGCGAGCCTCGACCGATGTGACGATGAGTACATCGGTCGAGGCATCTTGAACACCTACAAGATGCCTCGGAACCCTCGCCCCCGGTACATAATCCCTATTAGATTTAAGGTAAGCAACAATATGCCTATTTCATCATTCATATGCATAACTTATCATTTATATATGTTTTGATATGCATGGGTGTGAATGAGTATAAATGCACGGGTATGCACGGGGGACCGATCGACCAATATCAATTTTCCCCATAGGTTATGTGTTTCACATAGAGCGAATTCACATAAAACGACCTCGTTTATCGACCAATTTCTCGTTTTATGTGGGACCCTAGTGTACTTTATTCGCTATTTTAGTATCGTCAGCAAACTTTGATATCTTACAGGTGAGGCCATCGTCAATATCGTTTATATAATAAGATGAGTACAAGACCAAATACAGATCCTGCAGTACGCCGCTGATAACGTCTCCCCATCTAGATGCTTTTCCACTAATTACTACAATTTCACTACACGCTGCCTTCTCTCAGAAAGCCAGTCTTCAAGTCATTTGAAAATATTTCCAGTTACGTCGTGACTTTAATTTCTTAATCAAGTAAAGGTTTACGGAGGACTTTTTCAAACGCTTTCTGAAACTCAAGATGAATTACATTTTCTGCTTTCCACTCGTTAAACGTGCTAGTATGAGTCATTTAAAAATTCTAGTAAATTTGTTAGGAAAGGGCGTTTATTATGAAAGCCGTCCTGGGAGTTTTTATCAGATTCTTTTCTTCCAAGAAATGGACCACCTCGTCTCGTATTATAGTTTCCATTAATTTTCAGACTACGGATGTGAGGCTGATCGGTTTGTAGTTGCTCAGTTATGCAAAATTACCTTTCTTCTGTATTTGAGTAATACTTGCAAGTCTTCAGTCGCAAGAAACTTTACCGGAATTTAAGGATTTGTTAAAGGGCATTGAAAGAGGGTTACAAATTTGATACTTCGTTTCTTTTGAAACTCATGGTGCAATACATTCTGGCCCGGGGGATTTGTTAACTATCTATTGCTTTAAATACTGTCCTCAAGAAAATTACAATTATCCAATTAATTATGTTACTCTGATCGCAGCCAACTTCTACTATTCCATTTATGTCGTCAATAGTAAATACAAAAGCAAAATAATCATAATACTTGAGCCATCTCGATTTCATTATTATTATGTTTATCGTTTTCGAGGAAAAGTGGACTGTGATAACTTTCTTAATACGCACGCAATTAAAAAAAACTTTGCGGTTTGATTTACCTGAAATATATATTTCAAGATTTCATATTTTTCGTTATAATTGTTTCCTTTTTTAATAGCGCCGTAGTCTTTCGAACTCTATTTTATCGTTTTCGTTTTGAGATAACAAGTATTAACGGTAGGCCCGTTTCTTTCTGTAAAAAAACCCAGATTTAATTTGGCTGTTCCGCTACTTGGGTTTATTCATATATATTACATGAACATCTCTTACCGACTGGAACACAAGACTTAACATAATTTTTTGAAATATTGTTAAATATCACCGGTAAATCGTCTATATCCGTTTCATTTGATAATGGGTGCAGGTCAATTGGTACAGAAGCGATTGGTAATGAGGTCAAGTGATCCCCAAGACATTTCGGCCCAAAGTCATATGAGACCCAAGGCATATGGTAATCAAGTCAACCCGGACACTGGACAACCTGGACCCTGACCATCTCGGACCCTGACCATCTCAGACACTAGACAATCCGGACACGGGCGACTGGGACACAAACCCCGTTTGACCTAAAGATCGTCAGAAAGAGAGAAAAAAATGAGAGAATTGGACAGAGAATGGGTATGAGAGCATTATAGAACGAGAGGAATGAGAAATGAGAAAGAGAGGGGGGGACAGTGATAATGAGAGAATGAGAGAAAGAAAGAGAATGATAGAGATAGAGAGAAAGAAAGATCGAGGGAGAGAGAGAAAGAGAGAATGAGAGAATGAGTATTAAAGAATAAGAGAGAGAACACAGAGAGACCTGTGATAATAATTTTATCCTCCCATCCTTCTCTCTCTCTCTCTCTCTCTCTCTCTCTCTCTCTCTCTCTCCTCTCAGAGAGAGAGAGAGAGAGAGAGAGAGAGAGAGATCTTAACAAAACATCTGTCACTTTTCTGACGGTTTCTCTTCATTCTTTAATTAATCTCCTCCTGAGAAGAAGGGGATCAGAGGACGAAAAGGATTAAAGTGACCATGAACTGACCCTCAACTATGTCTCCCGTACCCCCTCGCCCCACCCCTCACACCATCCTG
Source organism: Chionoecetes opilio (assembly GCA_016584305.1). Classification (NCBI taxonomy): domain Eukaryota; kingdom Metazoa; phylum Arthropoda; class Malacostraca; order Decapoda; family Majidae; genus Chionoecetes; species Chionoecetes opilio. The sequence goes on from JACEEZ010026366.1 coordinate 97,562, forward strand.
CCTTTCCCTATCCCGTAAATACCGACAGGGCTGCACACACACACACACACACACACACACACACACACACACACACACAGACACACACACCACCTGGACGGCTCAATTGGTTAGGGCGTCCGGCACCATTCTGTGGTCCGGCGTTCGATCCCCGACCCCGCTCATAACCGGGTATTTTTCCACTGAAAAATTCGGGCGGTCACTATCCCCCTTGAGCAAGGGGCTGGAGGTCTGTGGTGTGTGAGGTCCCAGCATTACCCAAAGATCGGTAATAATGAGTTCCAAGCTTGCACCGGGAGGGTGAAACTGGCGATCACGAGTCTGGCTCGCGTGAACAAGACCATGGGTGAATAACACACACACACACACACACACACACACACACACACAAGGAGATAGATACGATAAAACAACGCTACGCCTGATTACTAGCCGTAAGAATTTTTCCAACATGTCCTTTATTGTATTAATTTAACCACTTCAATACCTCTATCAGATCGCCACTTACTCTACGCTTCTCGAGTGAGTGTAAATTTAATAACTTCAATCGTGTCTCATAACTAAAGTTACGCATCCCCTGTATCATGTTGGTCGTCTTTCTCTACACTGATTCTAGCAAGGCTATATCCATCCTGTAATACGGAGACCAAAACTGTACCGCTCTGACTAGTTGGCTCTGACTAGAGCCAAATAAAGTTATATAATAACCTCAGCACAATTACTTTTAACACTCCTGGCAATGAATCCTAAAACCTGATTAGGTCGATTTCTAGCCTAAATACATTGTTTCCTAGGACGAAGTCTGAGCTTACCAGCACAACCCATTTTTTCTCCTCTTCTGATCTTTTCAGTGATACATTACGTAGTGTCCCTATTATGAGGATAAGATATATAAGTAAACAGACGCACACATACCCACACGCACGCACGTACAGTCGTACATATGCACAAACACACACACACGCACTCCCGGGTTCACTCCCCGAGCGGAGTGGAGACAAATGGGCTGTTTCCTTAAAACTCGAGCCCCTGTCCACCCAGCAGTGAATGGGTACCGGGTGTTAGCCGGGGGTTGTGACCCGCCTCCTGGGGTGATGGTTTCGGCCAACACTAAGAATGAATGATAAGAATGTTGATATGGAGACGGGGCCACACGAGTGCAGCTCAGGCCCTGTGAAATACAAATATAGATGAATACACACACACACACACACACACACACACACACACACACACACACACACACACACACACACACACACACACACACACACACACACACACACACACACACACACACACACACACACACACACACACACACACACACACACACACACAAACGCACGCAGGCAGGCACGCACACACACACACAGGCATATACGTATATATTATATATATACATATACGTATAATGAATGACACACTTAAGAGGCAGCATACATATCATATTTCAGACAACTATCCATTTCTCCATCTGAAGAACAAAGCAGAAGCATCATCATCAAAGCAGAACAAACACATCCTCCACCTGTACCTGGACGCGCAGCCATCATGAAGAAGAAAGATAACAAGCGGCAGCTCTCTCAACTACTCTGTACGCATGACCTTGGTGGCAACATTGATCTTGTGAGCAAAGTTGACAGTATTGTGACGCATGATGAAGCAGACATATCTCTCATAAGCTACATCATAGACCACTGTATACCTGGGCCCGTATTTATAATAGCTTATGGGTTTCCCATAAGCAGACAAAATGGCGAAGTTCGCCATAAGTCACCGAAAATTCCATAAGTGCTCGTGTTTTCCCATAAAGTTGCCATAAGCGCTATGGGATGTCCGGAGGTCCCATCAGGATCCTTAGGGTTGACATAAAGCCGTCAACAGGCAGCAAAACAACTCTTCCGCCAGCGCCAACCCAGGCATTTTCGTGCCAGAAGAGACGTTCTCGGCTAATTGAATGACGAAGAACTTGTCAAGAGGTATCGGCTGAACCATGAGGGAATTATGTATGTCACTCTCGTAAATGCATTCCTCCAGATAAAAAAAAAAGGAAACCCATACACTGAAAAGCGGGAATGAAAATTATAATAACATTACGATTGTTTCCTCGCCACTGGCAAGATGCAGCAGGCACTGAGCAGTGCAGCTGCTCAGTGATGACCATGGAGCAGCTGGGGGTGGACAGGGAAAATGCTTGCTCAAGGTCGTCCATGGTAATCTCTCGTATACCCAAATTCTGTGAGAGACAACAACCGATAATTCTCGCCGACGGAAATTTTCGACGGCAGTTCCACTTCTACTAATAGATGAAAAGGATGAATAAAGGGTTTTCATTGTTTATTTGACAACATTTTTCGAAGGCATTATTATTTTCTATTTAGTATTGATATGTTTATAATAAATTTAGCTATTGTTTTTGGCAGAAATGAAGGTAAAGATTTGTTTTACCTACGCAGTCATATCTACCTTCTGGAGGGCTATCATTTCAGCTTCAGCACGTAGTGGAGATACTACTTCCGGAAAAAACAAAATGTAATACTTGGAAACAAGGTAATTTTTTACACTAGGACCAGAATTAATCCCCTACAAAAATTGGGGGGTGGGGGGGCTTTCTGGTTACCTCAATGGATTCTAAGAAACTCTCAATGAGTTTCTGTCGCAAATCATTACTTTTGGAGATATCAAATGTTTTTAGTAAGAAGCGTATATGACATGAAATTAACTAACCTAGCCCCACCTTTAGATTCACTAACCTAACCTAATGTAACGTAACCCCACCTTTATATTCACTAACCTAGCTCCACCTTTAGATTCACTAACCTAACCTAACTCTACGTTTTAACCTTCTAACTAAAGCCAAATCCTCATTGGAAAGTGTCCGCGGCAAGGGAAGAAAAGCAGAGGCGATGCAGGTCACAAGAGGAAGAAAGAGTGAGAACGTAAACACTTGTCTTTCTCCTCCCCATAAATAACAGGGTTTTTTGTAGTGTTTTTCCCATACTCCCCCCTCTCCCCCAAAACAAGTTTGGGCACCTTTGGGGGGGATGCGGGTATTGGCTGGGGTACAAATGTTTCGTTTGCAACCAATAGTTATTGAGTTAGGTAGTGGCGTAAAAATTCCTTTGATCTAGGGAAAATTGACTGAATTTCCTTCAGTCAAGAAACGTGTGGACCTGCTGACGATCCTCACAAAACAAATGACCGGGAGTATCGGCCACCCCACCCTCCCCACCCCTCCCATTTAAGAAGTAAGATAAAACAAAATTAGGTTACCGGGGGTGTCGAGGGGCCCCCATAGGTTAGGCTAGATTATCGGGTGATTATCGCTAAGTTAGGATAGATTATTGGGTGATTATCGGTTAGGATAGATTATCGGGGGTCGAGGGGGCAGAGCCCCTCGCTAGGGAGGTTAGGTTAATTTGCTTAGGTTAGGTTTTGATTTCGAGGGGGGCCTGTAATCTCGGAGCTTGAAGGTTTGTTAAATTTCCCAAATCTAGGTAAAGTACCCTAAATATAGGTAATTTTGACTCCTACACAACTCTAAAATACGTGTTTTCGACGCATTATTTAGTCCCCCCCCTCAAACCCGCATTCCCCCAGGTCCTCAAGTTGTTTGGGGCAAGGGGGAGAGTATGGGCAAACGCTAGAAATGTACCAAATAACATCATATTTCCAAAAAAGTAATGGCGCAAGGGTAACGGAAGGATACACACAAGTTAAACCATGTAGTAAAGGAGAGAAAGAAACAATAGTCCAGGGAGGAAGTGATGATCAGGCAGAGATACACGGCAGTATACGTAGCTACAGATCGGAGATATCTACCTAGCTATGTGTACTGCCGTATCTGCCTTGGTCATCACTCCCTCCCTGGCTTTTGCCCTTTCCCCTTCTGTACTACGTGGTTTACCTGTTGTGTTTCCTTCCGTCACCCTTCTACCATTACTTGTGGAGATATAACTATTATTTATAGGGAGGAGAGAGACAAGTGTTTACTCGTTCCCCGCCGTAAAACTTTTCTACGGGATGTTATTTACCGTATATATGAGTTAATCCTTTAAAATTGCTTTATTTTCAGTTCGTAAGGTTTTTCAAAATAATTTCTGGGTCATATTTTACTGATTTCAGCGTTATTTCATGATCTAAGAGACATTTTGGGTAATGGGAAATGCACGTTTATCGCGAAGTTATTTTCAGCAGGAACTGCTAGACCCATAGCTATTTGGCGGAAATTTGCTCCATAGCTATGGAGATCTTTATGGGCAACTTTATGTTATGTCGAACCTTATGGGAATCCCATAGCCTTATTATAAATACCGGGCCTGGACTGCGCACGGAATATCGGCCTGTCGCACAAGGGCCTGAAGTCGGAGGGCAGCTCGGATTCATATATATATATATATTTTATATATATATATATATATATATATATATATATATACGGATCATATAGACTGGTTTATCAGTATATATGATATACTGTAATCTTCGTAAATGTTTGTTCTATAATATTATCAAATAAAAAACAGTATAGCACGCTAAAGAAATGCCATTACGAGACTGAAGAAATATGCATTCACTTCAACTCTTCGCCATTTAAAACTTTGCGAATCAACTTTTATCATGAAGGGTGTCAATAGAAACGCAATTTTATTAGCTTTCCATTGCTATATTTCGTTATCTGATATATGAATTAGAACCATGCATAAATTAGCGTTAACTAAATAAATCAAATCATCAATCGGGTAGTTTTCCCGATTGATGAGGTTATTTATTTAGTCAACGCTAATTTATACATGGTACTAATTCATTTATCAGAAAACGAAATATATAAGTAAATAAATAACATCATCAATCGGGAAACTTACCCGATTGATGATTTTATTTATTTATTTAACGCTAATTTATGCATGGTTCTAATTCATTTATCAGATAACGAAATATAGCAATGGAAAGCTAATAAAATTGCGCTTCTATTGATACCCTTCATGATAACAGTTGACTCGCAAAGTTTTAAATGGCGAAGAGTTAAGTGAATTAATGTATGGTTCATGCATATTTCTTCATAGTCTCGTAATGGCATTTCTTTAGCGTGTTTTAATGTTTTTTATTTGATAATATTATAGAACAAACATTTACGAAGATTACAGTATATCATATATACTGATAAACCAGTCTATATGATAGTCCATAGACCACTATATCTCTTTGTCGGGCGCCCCGCAGGCCCCTATGCAGCCCCGCAATTCAAAACATTGTCGCGTGTGCAGTCCAGGTATACAGTGGTCTATGGCTACATGCTGCATGCTGCGTCAGGGGGAGCTCGGACTGTGCGCATTCTTAGTAACGACACATATGTGTTTGTTCTGCTTGTGTACTGGTGCTGGAAAGGTGGGTTGACATGCAGAGTTCAGATGGAGAAATGGGACAGATCGGTGTTCGACATCAACGCCACTGTCGCCAAGCTGGGGGAGAAATGCAAAGACATCCTGGGTATGCATGCTCTATCTGGATGTGACACAGTGTCGTACCCGAATGGGAAAGGAAAGGCCTCTACTCTCAAAGTGCTCATTCAGAATGCCATCCCTGGATTGGACACAGTTCTAGGGGAAAAGGATGCCACCCAGTATGACCTGATGGAAACTGGTACAGCCTTCTTTCTGAACCTCTATGGACAGAATAAATGCGCTTCCATGAATGGTGAGTCATAAAATATTTTGCAAGCGTAAAAACCCACCACCATTGAAGTCCCTCCCCTCAACAAACAATAACCTGGCTCTCCACATCCGGCGAGCACATCTGCAGATCCTGCTGTGGAAGGCTGCAGCCAAGGCTAGCCTTCCTGCTGTCGAAATTACCGACTACGGTTGAGAAGTTGATGCTAACAACGAAGTGATGCCAGTGCTGTCCAGGGATCCCATAGCACCTGAACAGCTAATGGACGTTATCAGCTGCAACTGCCAAGCCGAGGGGAAGGCATGCAGCGGGAGGTGCAGTTGTGTGGGAAATGGACTATCATTGCACCAACTACTGCTTGTGTGAAGGAGGGGGGAATGCTTCAACCCACTAACACAAAGGGTTGATGACGAGGGAGACGAGGATAAGGGATATGAAGAAGACGAGGATATGGAGAGGAAGGACATTGACCATGAAGAGTATTGACTTATACACGTATTGACTCTCTCCAGTCAGACAGGTGGACTCATCCTGATGGGGGTTGTTCTTGGATGCTGCGGACAGAGGCAGATGCTTGATCCAAGGGTTGCAGGCTTCATGGCTTGATCCTCGCACTGCAGCCTCTCTTTCTCCCTTGTCATTGTGTACTCCACCATCGGATACGTACTCCTCCTCACTCTCGCTGGCTTGACTGCCTTGGAAATAAGATCTTTGTGCATGCGTTGGTTCTCTATTAATGTTGCCATCACACTCTTATCTGTAGTAGCCCTCAAGCCTTGCAGGTGTGCCCACTTGGAAGTCTTATGGCGCAGGCTCAATCTCTCCTCTATCCTGCCACGCTCCAGCTCCTGCAGGCCTTCTAGCGCCGCCTCAGGGTCTGTCTTGAGCAACTCTTCCAACTGTGCCTTCTGCATCCTGAAGCGTTCCCGTCGCAGCAACCGGTGGTGTTTTCTACTCTTGTTTTTATTCATCAGTCTGGCCTTCTGCTCATACCGTCGCTTCATTTCCTTCTGTTGCCACAATTCTCTGTTTCGGTCGGTCCAGTATCTCTCAGCGAAACAGCCCTCCGCGCCCCCGCCTCCTCCTCCACCTCCATTTTGACTTGCAGCAGCTTGGCACTTTGAAGTAGTGAGTACACCTCCTGCTCCAGCGGCATCCTCATCGGCATCGTTCCGGACTTATCCATCGTCTTCAGTGACAGGTCAACACGCTTCAAGGTAAAAGTGGAGCTGATCGGCCTCTCTGCGCGCCTTCACCATTTTGGCCCACTTGTTCACCTCCATGGCCACATTCTCGTAGGCAGCAGCACGCTTGATCCTTCTGGATACGGTCTACTCCACAAGGACAGAAAGGGTGTAAGTGAGTCTGTTCTTCCTGAGGAAGGTTGAAGGGAAGAGACGGGTGAGCAGATGGCTGGTGTTGAGGGTGGGGGATGCCAGGGAGGTACGCATGTCCGACTGCACTTTGCCCTTTTTGGTCATTTTCATGATGTCAGAGAAATTGTGCGTGTGAGGCTTGCTGTTGGTCGTCCCCCTCCTCCTTCTGCTTTTCATTGTCTTCCTCTATACCATTGTTACTTACACCTGATACCACAAACATTTGTTCATCTTCTTCCTTCTCCCTCATAGTAATAGTTTTGATCTTTGTCATTATCTTGATATAAAGTCTGTTAGGCACCGTCTTACTACTCGCCCACACTAATGATGGCTTGGCACCTACCTCTTTGAATTCAGCTGCCCAAGTTTGCCATTTGCAATCTTCTTCTTAGTGCCTCCACTGGTTTCCCTCTGCCTGTTCTCAGCCTTTGCCTCTATTCTCGAGCATAAGTTCACGTGGGGCTCATAAAACACAGATTCTAAATGCTGCACCACGCTGGTTGCTGTCTGTAACCGAAGCTACCGCCACACTGAGAAGCGTGATGGTCCAAGGTCAACCAGGGTCAGGTTTGGGCGAGATGCATAGTGAGTTATGTCGCTACCGACGCGCTCCCAAGTCTCCTTGACTTCCAATCCACCGATTCGCCATCTCAGGGGCGGGTTCAATGGAGCAACACACATGGCAGCGTGACACAACCTGCTGCACTTGCGCCTGGTGACATGCCCAGGAAAGTAGAGTGTTCGTCTGACACCCGTTGATGTTGCTAATCCTCTGTACACGCCGCAGCACAGGTCTCATTACTATACAACGTCTCTACACTAATCTCCACATCGTCATACTTGGTCAGTCACTTCCAGGGAACTCTAGTTAGTGCATCTCCTCGATTAGCCGCTGAACTCACTGTTCACAGTCACGTCCAAGCAATATTCGTTTCATACTGCTTTAAAAGTTTCCAATCGCCTACAGATGAGCATTTCTCCGGCTGCTTTTGTTCTTAATCGGGCTTTTCAGTCAGCGTGTCTGAGATCCAGCGGTGAAGAGTGGGGGAGTCTGTCATGAGGCGTATGCGCGTAATACCCCAAGCGACGGCCGGGTTCAGTCCTTTAAGCGCAGCATCCAATTCTGCCATGTTAATATGGAAGCCCGCATCTGGTCGCAAGCAACAGGCGTCTTCAACAATTCTATTGCCCATTTCAATCGCCACACTTAACGCCAGGGAGCTGGCGTACACCCACATAGTGGCTGACGTGCCTGACACATACCACCTTCCCCCGGCAGGGTCACCTCGACTCGACACGTCGACAAGGTCACCCTACAGCTGTAATGCCAATGCACTTAGCATTCTTTCCCCCCTGCTTCAAGGGCGGAAACAACACACATCTGGTCCTTGTAAGCTAAAAATACCATCTGATGTACAGTGAGCTGCAGACGGACATGGAGTTGCATTACATGAAGGAGAAGAACCAGCAGTGCACCGAGGAATCAGAGGTGGGGGGAGGTATACGTCGCCAGCCACGAGGAGTCCTGGATGAGGGTGAAGGTGGTGGAGCTGATGGGTGATGAAGTAAAAGTCAGTTATTGAATCATTGAGACACAGAAAGCATTCCTCGGGCCACCCTGTACCACCTTGAGGAAAAGTTCTTCCCCCCTGGCGCCTCATTCCCTGTGGTGCTGCCTGGCTGGCCTGGAGGACACCCTCGAGGACGCTGTCTTTCAAGCCCTCATGAACTGCCTTTCCATGCACAAGACGCTGGTGGCTCGCGTACAGCGTCGGCAGCAGCTTTTCGCCCTCGTCCTCTTTGACACCTCCACCGACGACGACGTAAACTTGAACGACAAGGTGCTAGACTACCTGGCCGAAAACATGGAACAACCCAAGCTGCCCCCTGAGGGACGCATCGCCGAGGTGTACCTGAGCCACGCAGCCCCAGACAGTACTCTCCATATCCAAGTGGAGTCCAAGACCTTCAAGATCCTGCAGGACCTACGTAGGATTACCAAGAGATGCACCGAGGAGATCCTGAGACAAGATGCAGGTGGACCTACTCAAGCTGTACCTGGCGCGCTACGGCAAGGACGGCGAGTAGTACCATGCGGCGCCAAGGACCGCGGTGGACGTCGACGTCAAGGTCCTGATGAGGTTTGTGTGGACTATGGCTACACTGAGAATGTTCCACTCACCGACATGAAGGTCTTGCAGAAAATGAGCGTCCTTTCTAAAGTTCCCTTCCAGGCGGTGTCGCCTTCACAACGTTCCCAACAACCCTGCGCTGCGGTGGACCAAGCACATCTATCAGTGCCTCCAGGACCTGGCTCCCCCCGACACCCCACTGCTGCTCAAGGTGGTGAGTTAGGAAGATACAAGGCCGCCGTCCCTTGTGCACCTGTTCAAAAGACTCTCCCCCTTGAATCAACTGGTCTCCACCAATGACACACTAAGCATGGTGACATACCTCTTCGGGCCGGCAATTTACATCATTAGGAAAGGTGACACCAACAACAACAGTGTGGAGAAAGAAGGTGTGTCTCAGGTCAGGTCACATGCCATGTTCCCATGCCTCAGGTGTCAGCGCCCAGAGTGTTGCCTCGGATCTCCCCTCAGACGGACCCAACTCCTTTCCCTCATGTTCTCCCTTGCCTATCAGCTACATTCCTAATCTCAAGGACTGCTTCGATGTCTTTGTCACCTATGCTGCCAATCCTCACCACTTCGCTGTGTAGCCATGGGCGATGGGAAAAAACTTTGATGATCGGTATGAGTATGGAAACTCGTTACCGCAACCCTGCTAACCTGAAGCGCGTGACGGAATTAAGAGCGGCCATTACTGTGCCGTCACGCACGCGGATGGCGTCTGGTACAAAGCCAAGGTGGAGAGTGGTAGACGGGTCAGTGACGAGCATGTTTGTGGACTTTGAGAACTGTTTCTTCTCCTCGCTTGAGAAGGTGCAGCCCCTCACACCACCTTTCTGCACACTGCCTTGCCTCGTCATCAAAGCAGAGTTGGTTGAAATTGATGCAGCCAACAGAGACTGAAACCCATAGGATGCATGCAGATTCAGGGAATTGGCTTAGTGTAAAAACTTTGTGTCTGTTGTGCAAAGGAAGAAAGGGACTGAGGACTACTCTTTATTCCTATCTTTGGTGCTAATAGGCATATCAGACAAGATTGTGGATATATTCATCCACATAGTACTTGTGGAGGAACGCAGAGTAAGAGCTGTCTGTAAAAATATATTAGTCACGTAATATTTGAAGTGTTGATATAATCTTCCAGTCCTATATGAGAATTAAATTATTGATGGGGATGGTGCTAGCTACGCCGCCCCTGAGCTTGATGTGATATGTTTGATATGATGTGTTTTTGCATTCCTAGTAAGAGAAGATTGTGGGTGGCGTTTACTCTACTTACTTACATGCAACATAATAGAAGTGATGTGAATGTGGTAACTGAATGATGCATTAATGTATCAAAATTGTTTTCGACAAGTAATTTTCTTTTTCAAGCTATTTATGCTTTGACGATCGGGGACACTTTCGATCTGCGGCTGATTCCAGAGTTTAACGGCACCTCGCAATCTGTAGCAGAGTGGTTTAAAAAGACTGAAGTAGTGTGTCAACTGAAAGAAGTCAAGGACATCGCGACCGTTGTACCACTAAGACTGACTGGTGGTGCATTCGCAGTCTACCAGCAACGACGTGAAGATTAGAAGAAAGACATCAACAAGGTAAAAGCTGCTCTGTATTCTGCGTTCTCCGTGGACCAATACGTGGCTTACGAATTGTTTACGGCTCGACGATTGAAAACTGGTGAAGCTGTCGACGTCTACCTTGCTGATCTACGGCGCCTGTCATCCCTGTTTGGTGGCATGTCTGACACCACCCTTTCCTGTGCTTTTCTTGCTAGCCTGCCGGAAGCTGTTCGTCAGCTGCTTCGAGCGGGAACCCGCATGGAGACCATGACGATCAGTCAGATCCTGGACGGGGCGATTCTGACAGAAGACAACCACACAGCCGCCGCCGCCAAGCCACACCCCTAGTCACACCGGGGCACACCCTGCCGCCTTGACCGCTTGCCATCTACCAATTGTGGTCTACCGAATCATCTGGTAGATGTGGTCTATATAACCATCTGGTTCACGGTGGACCCTCCAACTGAGCAGCTTCACACCACTGGGTTACAGGCAGTGGATGCCGATCCTCCCATTGACGAAAGCGCACCCTCTCTTGACGAAGTCAGAGAGGCTGTAGCAAAGTTGAGGGGTGGAAAGGCAGCCGGTGTTTGTAATATCAGTGCGGAGCTCCTCAAAGCTGGGGGTGAGGCCATGATCCGCGGGTTTCATGCTGTCCTGACTGCCGTGTGGCAATCAGGTACCATTCCTCCTGACTGGAAAAGGGGGCTGGTCGTCCCTATCTGGAAAGGGAAAGGGGATTGTCAGGACTGCAACAATTACCGCGGTATTACACTGCTCAGCGTACCAGGCAAGGTGCTTGCCCATCTATTGCTGACACGGATTCGCAGCCATCTGGTGAAGCATCAGAGACCTCAGCAGTCTGGGTTCACGCCTGGTAAGTCAACAACGGACCGTATCCTAGCGCTTCGTGTCCTGGTGGAACGCCGACGTGAGTTTCGACAGGGGATGCTTGCAGCCTATGTTGATCTCAAGAAGGCGTTTGACTCAGTGCATCGTGAGTCACTCTGGGATCTTCTGCGACTTCGAGGGATTCCTGCAAGGACTATTGGTTTGATAACTGGTCTGTATTCTGGGACTGAGAGTGCTGTGAAGTGTGGGGCAGGTGTATCCGGCTTCTTTCCTGTGAATACAGGAGTGAGGCAAGGGTGCGTCCTTGCCCCATCACTTTTCAACGCTTGTATGAACTAGGTATTGGACAAGGTTGTAGATCAAAGTGATTGTGGAGCATCCGTTGGCAACACCAAGATCACTGATCTTGTTTTTGCCGATGATGCAGTAATCTTTGCTGAGTCGCTGGAGGTCCTGGTGATGGCTCTCGAGGCGCTGCACGAGGAGGCAAAGCCTTTGGGACTTGAGGTTTCCTGGCTCAAGACCAAGGTCCAGGTGTTTGGAGACTTACTAGATGAAGCAGTACAGTCTGTTCATGCGTGTGGCGAGGATATTCAGATCTTGGAAAGTTTTACATACCTTGGTAGCGCAGTCCATAATGACGGCGGGTCACGTCAAGAAGTCTTACGGCGGATTGGCATAGCCCACGGTGTTATGGACTCGCTCAGCGGGAGTATTTGGCGTTGTCGGTACCTGTGCAGGAAGACAAAGATCCGGATCTTCAAATCGCTTGTGATCCCTGTCTTACTCTATGGTTGTGAGACATGGACACTAAATAGTGACTTGAAGAGACGAATCAATGCCTTTGGTAATAAGTGTCTTCGCAGAATCATGGGGTATCGCTGGGATGATTACGTGTCAAATCAGCGATTGCACCGTGAGACTGAATCGAGGCCTATTACCTGCATAGTCCGTCAGCGCCAACTTCGGCAATATGGGCATGTGGCACGCTACCCTGAAACCGATCCTTCCCATCGGGTTGTATCTGTAAGAGACAATCCGGCGTGGAGGAGGCCAAGGGGGCGCCCACAAGGCTCGTGGCTGGGGCAAGTTGATGTTTCTTGTCGAGAGCTGCTTGGTATGGGAAAGGAGCCTGCATGGGAACTCGCGCGTGGTGACCCTCGGGAGTGGCGTCGTAGGGTGGGCGAGGCGACGCGCCCCCCGGCGTATGCCCCCAATGATTGATTGATTAAACCATCTGGCTCTGAATTGCTTGATGGAGAGGGCGCGGCAGAGAGGTGATCGTAATAATCGTATCAAATGCCATCGCTGCGGTGAGGTGGGGCACATCACTACTTCAAAGCTAAAAGAGAGGGGTGTCAGCGCCAGCTTCCTCTCGAGTGTAGTGAATGTGGTTCTGCCGGTGGCACATGTGTCTGTCAACGGTGTCAGGAGGGCCGTCCTGGTCGACACTGGTTGCTCGACGAGTATTGCCCACGTGTCGTGCTGCTCACGATGGAGTAAGAGGGAGGTAGACGTGTTAACAATCAGTGGACAACTCCAGAAATGTGGAGGTTTGGGAAAAGTGCGTGTGCAAACAAAGGACGGACTACCAGTGGACATCGATGTGCTAGTTATGAAGTTTAGACCAGTTAACTTCGATGTCATCTTGGCCATAAACGGCATTACAGCTGTAGGGTGTGTTACAGTTCAGTCCCCCACTGAAGTGCAACTCAGTGGTCCAAGGAGTGTGTGTAGTGCGGCGCTTGGCAGAATGCAGGAACCACCTTCGAAGATTAAAGTGGTAGAGAAGGACTTTAAGATTGTTTACGACAACATTGTTAAAACATGGACTGTGCAGTAGGAGTGGGCCGGAGGTAAGGAGCCGGAGAAGTAACTTAATGGGGTTCCGCAGTATCACATCCCAGCTGGGGCACGACAGTAGTTTGAAGCAGAAATAGGAAAATGGATCGACGAAGGATGGCTGCTTCCGTACGATGAAAAGGTCTACGGTAAGCCCATAGGACTGATTCCTTTAATGGCAGTTACTCAGAGAAAATAAAGGGAAGGTGCGGCCAGTGTTGGATTATCGAGAATTGAACTCTCAAATGGAGACTCACACAGCAGATGCGGATGTTAGTCGACTGTCCCCCAGATTGTAAACACAGCTGTGCAAGGAGCTCCGCTTTATTAAGATCTTATATAGGCCAGACCTCCTAAGTAGCTCCAGTATGCGTTAAAAACTAAGTAAGTAGCTTATGCTCCCGTAGACAAGGAAGTGGATATTAGGTGTAGTTGGACTTAGCCGCTGTAGTCTTGGAAAATTCAAGTAATCAGACTATAACCCCCCTTCCGACCCTGTCCCGGACTCTGGCGCATGCGCATTGACCATGGTGTGACGTCATCATTGTGTAACGTCATATTCACTGCTAGTTACCGTGCGGCCTGCCCCTCTCTCCACCTTACCCTACTGCAAATATTAAAATCACCGACATGGCAAAACGACTAGTGGAGTTGAAGAAGATGCAGCGCACTCAGTTGGTAAGAATAAATAAAGAAGAGCTGATAGACACTTTATTAGCCACTCAGGAGGAGGATGAAACACCGATGCTGAGGTCACTTGAGGAGAAGCTGAATGCTGTGATGACAGAAATTACAAGAGTTGAGGAAGGTCATAACATCGCCTGAAAGTTTCGTCGTCAATAACTTCGCTGAGCTGCTCGAGCGAGCGAACAAACAAGCTGAAATTATCGCCACGCAACAGCGCTTCTTGGAGATGCTGGACTGGAAGGATCGAGAGATGAACGTGGTGGTTCTGGGGCTGCTGGATGAGGGCGAGGCGCTGGACGGCGCCGCCACTGACGCCGACAAGCTGGACCGAGTGTTTGGCAAGATGGGCGTGGGCAGCGTGCAGTGTCAGCTCCGCCGGCTCGGCGCGGCGGTTGACGGACGCCGCCGCAACCGCCCCCTGCTGCTGACCATACGCGATCAGGATACGCGGTCGCGGGTCCTCGCCAGTGCCAAACAGCTCAAGACATCCGGAGAGAAATACGCCAAGATTTATGTTAAGAAGGACGTACACCCGGGCGTCAGGAAGGAGTGGCAACGACTATAGGTATACGCGAGGCTGAGTTGGTGCAATATGTTCATGATTTTATAGTCATTAAGAGGACATACCTGATCACGCCCCACCAGCATAACAATTAGCCCTCCCGGGACGTGTCTGGACAATATTCTTGCCAGAGCCTCCATGCTGGGAGACCACGCAGTGCTGTATGGCAGCGCCGTGAGGGGTTGCGTGGCAAAGAAACCCATTACATTTTTCAATATAGACAGAGATAAATTTGTTGAGAATATAAAATCTCTGAGTATTCCTAATAACAGTGTAAATGATGATGTCAATGTCTATGCTAAGAATGTGTCTTTGGCGTCCTGTACGAGTGTGCGGAGCGTAGCAAGTGTGCCGGGACACCAGGTGTAGGCCAGGGTGACCTGCTCTTGGGTAGGTGGGAAAGGCTGTTGGGTGACACCGATGATGCGAGGGTATGGAAGGCTATCAGCTGGAAAAGGAATTTTGAGGCAAGCGAGCGTGACAATGAAAATCGCCTGAGTGACGAGGATTTTAAAATTCATTTTGAGCGTGTGTTGAATCCCACTCCTGTACCTCCACCCCCTGCATGTGACCACTGATGTGACAATATCAGTGCTGGATGACCCTATCTCTCCTGTAGAGGTTGAATTCCAAATTAAAAACTGAAAGTGGATAGAGCGTGCGGGCCGGACGGGCTCAGTCCTGGTGTTCTAACCATGTTACCTGCACAGTGGTTGTTGATCATTACCTCAATATTGAACACGGTGTTTATGTCTGGCATGGACCCTGTGTCGTGGGTGAGAGCAAATGTCTTTACAATTTTTAAAAGAGAGAACAGGTCGGATGCTGACAATTACAGAAGAATTAGTATGATAAACTCACTTAGTAAATTATTCGACATGATCCTTTGCTACAGATTAAACAAGTGGTTCCGCCCATTTCGTGAGCAAGCCGGAGCCCAGAGTAAGCGTGGGTGTACAGAGCACATCGTCTCGCTGCGGCTCCTCACCGACATGGCGCGACGGAAAAAACTAAAGATGTTTGTAACTTTTGTGAACTTAGTAAGTACCTATACCCATAGTAAAGCCTATGATATGGTCCCTCGAGGCAAATTATTCACTATTTTGAAGTGTCTAAGGTGTGGAATGTTAATGTTGGCGGCACTTGTGGCCATTTACCGTGCGACCGAGTCAGTGATCGGCGGGTCCGTCATGACCGCAACCATCGGGGTCAGGCAGGGCTCACCCACCTCCTGCCTCTTGTTTATAGTATTCATGAACGAACTCATAAGAATGCTCAAGGCGAGGTGTGCCCCTGACGTGGTCTTGGGCTGGCTCCACACACTGGTGTTGATGGACGACAGTATTGCTGGCTACGAGCAGGGAGGGAATGATTAACAAGGTCAGGATATTGAAGCAATTTTGTAGTGAGCATGGGATGATCATTAATGAAAGTAAGACCAAATATTTCGTGATTTGTGGTACAGAGGTTGACGCGGAGCCGCTGCGGGTGGACGGGCTCATTATTGTTCCGTGCACGTCCTATATTTATCTCGGGTCGTCCTTCACCAGCGACGGCTCGGTGTCGTCCGCGCTCAGGGTGCATGCTAAGAACAAGTTAGGTCATGTACTGAAGTTTGTGTCATTTGTTCATAAGAATAACGATGTGCCGTTTGTGGTGAACCAGAGTGTGTTTGATGCGGCTTTAATGTCTGCGTTACTGTATGGCTGCGAGTCATGGGTGGAAGCCGACTTAAAGCCAATTACAAAGTTGTACAACCGGGCACTCAAACAGCTGTTGGGTGTGTGAAAGTCCACCCCGAATGACGTGTGTTACGCTGAGGTAGGATACCCTTCACTGCCGGATTTCACTGTCAGATTAAAGCAGCAAAATTGTAATTATAAGCTAGCTTTGGAAAAATCTCATATAACAGATGATCCATTAATGTTTACTATAGAAATTGTCACTAGAGCCAACACAACAATGAGCAGAACAATTGCAGATTTTATTGCTAACAACGTGCCCGAAATGCATGACTTCGTGTTAAATGTGCATGAGCGCATCGCAGCTTCCAGTGGGTCAAGGTGCGCCGTGTACCGCAGCATAAACCCCGGCCTTACAGTGCACAGTGTGTACAGGGACCGCCACAAGGTCGACGGCCGATATAGGATCTCCTTCACTCGTTTCCGAGAGTCAGGTCATAGTATATAGGTCTCCATAAAAATAATGGAGATCAGGGGTCGCAATTTTGCCACTGACAATGACGCCATCAATGCTGAATATCGATTCTTGGAGACCCAAGATGCTTACTTCTGCAAAGATGGGCTAAGTAGACATGTGGGTAAATTTGAGAGGGAAAACAGAGAAATATGACTTACATATCTAAAAAAAAAATCTTTTACCAAAGACCAAGAACTTATTACCCACTTCTCGTACATAAGTAATATCTAGCATTGTGTATAAAAGTTAACTAGCTACATCCCATTTCTATAAGGCATTTCGAGTTGACAGGAGAGTGCGTAGTCCTGTTCTGACAAAGCTGAACTCGATGAAATGTGTGGGATGTTGACTTAATGTACATGTATACGTGGTTCCGGCGCAGCATGGGTGGAGGGCATCCTTGTGATTCGTGCCTTGGTAAGAAACTGGAAACTTCATGAATCTATCATAGTGAAATCTATCACTACATCTGGAACCTTCTTCTTGTAGAAACAATCTTCTTCTTTGGCTTCATGCTAGAGTTTACATCGACTGCGACTGTGAACAAACAGTAAACTGTTGGAGTCCAGACGCGCCGATATAGGGGACGGCATGCACTCTATCTTGTTATTTATTGATGAAAGATTACAAGTGTTTGTCTCGATATGTTGATATCACATCACTATTGTTTTCACGGCTGCCCCATATTCACCTTCAAGCTTTAATCAATCCAGCCAGGCAGGCATCGGGCCCCTGCTGTGGCAGAGCCAAACAGTAGGGACTATGGGAGACATCTTATGTTTCAGCTAATGATTCTTCACACGAGTGTGAAACATACTTTGAGAAATTCTACAAATAACAAATGCAGTATAGGAGAGATTACATATGCTTTGTGGCGGTTGAGGATGTTCTGTGGCCTGCCACCGCACTACCACACCACAAGATGTGAGATGATTCAGGCACCACACAACCTATAACAATGTCTCCTGTCTACAGCGACGCGGGGTGGGCAGAGGCTACCAGTGCAGGACGCCCCTCACATCAACCTGCTCTCCGCCGTCCAGGACTGTGATGAAACTTTCGCTCTGGACGACGGCGAGGCCGCCCTCCTCTACTCCCGCCACGATTTGTACAGGTGACTCTTCCCTGCACCTCTTTCTTTATTCCTCCTGGCTGTCGCGTTCCTTTCCCCTGCTTAAACCGTCAAAGCCAGCACTGGCATCCTACAAACATGTTTTTGCCTATAGGGGAAAGTAAGCAAAATGGCCCCCTTAAGATTTAAGTCAAGTTTTTGCAAAACTTGTGCAATTTATTTAAAGACAGTTGGTGTTTATGCAACCTTTATTCATCTCTAAACAAAATTAAGTTTCTGGGAGAACCAGTTTGGATCATTTACTCATGAGAATGAAAAAAGTAAAAATGGTCCATTTTCGTTAGGCCAATCGTTATTATAGTTCCCAATTCTGGAAGTGGCGTGAGCAGAAACACGGCACCTTTCTACACCTATCAAGCCCTTGGTCCTGGCCAAGGACAATGGTAGAGTGGTTAGCGCCTGTAAGTGGCGTGCTCAGTGAGGCGAGGTCGATCCCCGAATGGCAACTAAATCCACGGAAATGCTTTCTTCGTTGGATTAGATCTTAGGTAAGCGATAGGCAAGAAAGGTTTACTATTAATGGTTTTAAATCTGAATGGGGTCTGTTTTGGTATTTTTCATTTACATCAATGAATTAGATAGTGAGATTAGCAGTGATATCAGCAAGTTTGATGATGATACTAAGATAGGTAGGATTATTAGATTACAGTCTGACGCAACCAGCTTGCAGGGAGACTTATATAAGTCAAACAAGTGGGTAGTCAGGTGGCAGATGGAATTTAATATTGACAAGTGTAGCGTAATTAATGTTGGTAGAGAAAATCCTGGTAATAGGTACACCATACGCAATGTATCACTGGAAAGATTAGAAGCTGAAAAGGAGTTAAGTGTGCGGGTTAGCTCAGACCTCCGTCCTAGGAAACAATATGTGTTGAGGCTAGAAATCGAGCTAATAGGGTTTTAGGATTTATTGCTAGGACAGTTAAAATAGAAGTGCTGAGGTTATTCTAATCTAAAGCTTAAATTTGGCTCTAGTCAGACCTCACCCAGACTATGCGGTACAGTTTTGATCTCCGTATTATAGGATGGATATAATATTGTTAGAATCAGTGCAGAGAAGGATGTCCAAAATGATAGCGAGGATGCGTAACTATAGTTATGTTATGGGGGAAGATTGAAGTTATTAAATTTACATTTACTCGAGAGGTGTAGAGTAAGGGGTGATCTGGTAAGTGGTAAAAGGGATATAATAAAGGAGATGTAGGAAAAATTCTTACAGTTAGTAATCAGGGTAGAACAAGAAGTAACGGATTCAAACTATAAAAACGTAGGTTTAAAAAAGAAATAAGGAGAAATTGGTTCACAAATATGGTGGTAGATGATTGGAATGGATTCAGTCATTAGGTAGTTAGTGCAGAGTCAGTATGGAGCTTTATAAGGAGGCTAGACACTTTTATGGATGGGGATGAAAAGGTGGATGTAGGTAGTGTTAAGTAACAGGAATTACCACGTGTAGGCAGGGCTTGGAAACGGTTTAAGGGAACGTAAACGAAAACCGAAACGAACGAAATTATGCTCGGAACAAAAATGGAAACGAAAACGTTATCATATTTACTGCTCCGGAGCAAAAACGCTATTTTAAAATCTCTGTAACCGGTTAATAACGTTATTTTTTCGTTCCTTGCCATATTTGGTCAATAATCCATTTGCACTTCCAGCAGCCAAATGATTGAAGTAAATACATCTGTATTACATACATACATTAATTAAGTCTACTGTATTTGTTCACTTGGCAATTGACGATATGGTTTTGTTTCAAATAGTATCCTATGCACCACTCTTCATTTTATTTGTGAAGAGTAACTATTTTTTACCTTTTATAATTATGTAATTTTGTCTTCGTGATATGCATCACGTTCCCTTATTTTATTACACCTTCCATTCGTGCAATCGTTGAGCTATGATACTGCAGTTGGGTTTAAGAACATGCTTAGATTAATATCCAGTATTAAAAAATGGATAATATATCGTGAGTATGTGCTTAAACTTTTAATTCTGTTCATAGCCTAATGCTTGGTGTGCCGAATTTCGGTGTGAGTGTCGTAAGTTCGAGTCCTTGGAGTACCTACCACATGTAGTCATTGATTTCATTGATTAAGTTTATTTAATTAGTGGGTTGGTGATATTACGAATTAATATATTTTTTGCCTTTTATAATGTAAATAAATAATTCAGTGATTCATGGCTTTACTTTACGGCAACTGAGATTGCATACTCCTACACAACGCTTCTTGTATTGTATATGTAAATGTGTTGCCTTATTTAAGTCGTATAATAATACAGTTTTTACGACATCTAAGGGTTTGATTTTGTTGGATACTGTGCACCATGAAATGTATGGCTTTATTACCATCTATAAGAATGTAGTCATGTATAGGCATTATTATTTATTAGGGCTAATAGCATATTCAATACATGATTTGAGGATAACGTTCTAACCGGTTTTCATTTTTTTCTAACCGGTTCAGGAACGTTATGTTTGGAGGAGGAACGAAAAACGAAACGTTAATAATACTGTTTCTGATCGGAACGAACCGTTTGAAAAATAATTTCGTTTTCAAGCCCTACGTGTAGGTCTCACGGCCTCTTGTAGCTTCCTTATGTTCATAATTATGTTCTAACATAAAGTACTTCGTGTCGAGCAGTAGTCAACACGGCAGAATAATGGTTTGCGCTGTTTCTTACGAACTAACATAGTGATCAAGGAAAAGTATTTACCTGTAGAGATAAGTGTCGACACCATAGAGGCATACATTACATTTACTGTGAGATGATAATAGTAATGGTAAAAGAACATGGGAACTGACCTGGACGTTCAGAGAAGCAGAGGAGCAGCGGTGGGTGCGAGGGAGACAGCACCATGGATGAAGACGAGGATATGACGTGGCATGCAACTCCTCAGTGTGACTGCGAAGGAAAAGGTTGGCACTGAGTTATGCAGCAGAGGCTGGGAAACTCGTGACGAAACCGGATAAATCAATATTATTCAATTTGAAATTATAGGGAACCAAGCAGGACCAAAATAACATCAGCATATCCATAGACCACTGTATACCTGGACTGCGCACGGAATATCGGCCTGTCGCGCAAGGGCCTGAAATCGGAGGGCTGCTCGGATTCATATATATATATATACGGATCATATAGACTGGTTTATCAGTATATATGATATACTGTAATCTTCGTAAATGTTTGTTCTATAATATTATCAAATAAAAAACAGTAAAACACGGTAAAGAAATGCCATTACGAGACTATGAAGAAATATGCATGAACTTATTCACTTCAACTCTTCGCCATTTAAAACTTTGCGAGTCAACTTTTATCATGAAGGGTATCAATAGAAGCGCAATTTTATTAGCTTTCCATTGTTATATTTCGTTATCTGATAAATTAATTAGAACCATGCATAGATTAGCGTTAACTAACTAAATAAAATCATCAATCGGGTAATTTTCCCGATTGATGAGGTTATGTATTTAGTCAACGCTAATTTATACATGGTACTAATTCATTTATCAGAAAACGAAATATATAAGTAAATAAATAACATCATCAATCGGGAAAATTACCCGATTGATGATTTTATTTATTTATTTAACGCTAATTTATGCATGGTTCTAATTAATTTATCAGATAACGAAATTCATCAATGGAAAGCTAATAAAATTGCGCTTCTTTTGATACCCTTCATGATAAAAGTTGACTCGCAAAGTTTTAAGTGGCGAAGAGTTAAGTAAATATTAAGTTCATGCATATTTCTTCATAGTCTCGTAATGGCATTTCTTTAGCGTGTTTTACTGTTTTTTATTTGATAATATTATAGAACAAACATTTACGAAGATTACAGTATACCATATATACTGATAAACCAGTCTATATGATAGTCCATAGACCACTATATCTCTTTGTCGGGCGTCCGCAGGCCCCTATGCAGCCCGCAATTCAAAACATTGTCGCGTGAACAGTCCAGGTATACAGTGATCTATGGCATATCACATGGATATATTGAGGAAAGTGTCTGGTGGCAGGGAAGTTCACACGAGGTATCATACTATAGCACACATCGTATCACATATTTGCCCTCAAAACTGTTCAATACGTACTGGAAACACGTATGTATTCTTGTTGGTGAATGAAATCAGGGTTTCTTAAAGAGAGGGTTAGTCCACTTCTAACCCATGCTCCGCCCACTGGATCTTGACGTTAACTGGGTTTTAGATCGAGGGGTTGGCTGGGCCGCAGAGTTTCCAGGTGGGCGGGTTTAACGCCAAATTGGGCGATATATTATACTTTACGGCAATGAATTTTTCGCTCTGGCGGTTGGGCGGATTTTTTTGGCTGGTTTCTATTTTGTTTGGCGTTTATGTTGGCTGTTTTTCATGCTCATTTCATTAAGGACACAGGCTTTTATCAACCTTTTTATTACTTGTTGGCACAAATAAGTCGTTTCTCAGACGTCAAAACTCTTCAAAGAGAAGCGAGAGTGGGAGGGCAGTGTGTAAGGATTAGCGTATGGGTGCTGACCTCTTTCAGGACATGAGTTCCCTGACTGCACCCTCTCTTCCCCCTCCCTTCCCCCTTCCCTCCTACTAAGTCAGATTAACAGGGAGATTATTTTCTCAAATGAACTTGATAAAAAATATGATAAGGAACAAAATGCAAGTGAAAAGTTTAGAAAACGTATTGCACATTCGTGCATTCATGCCAAGAAACAACATTTGCCGTAAAGAATTTCTACCCATAACATCAATGCTATCAATATTCACCCAGGACATCTACCATAAGGACACAGATCTCTCCAAAGATTTCTCTGACTAACAAAACAACCCATAGGTAATTTAAGCTACTAAAATCTCTCTCTCTCTCTCTAAGTAGAAGTCTCATTTTCTCTCAGACAAATTCTTCGACTTCCAGTACTCCCTGAGGGACACCACACAGTTCACACCCCTTCACACATCCTTCCTTATCCTCGAACGTGACCTGAGGTCACCAGTCTCCTCTTCGCCTCCCCACCCTCTCTCTCTCTCTCTATTTTTTTTGGAATGGACTGACCCGGTATAATACAGACCCTGAATGAAATAACCATTGGAGCTTGATCGAGAGAGGGGGGGGGGGCTGAGAAAAAAGCATAGAACTTTTGTAATGTTTTTCACTGGCATGCTTAGATCACCTCCGTGGTTTCTGCCAAAATCAATACTTTTAAGAGGTCCCTCCACAGCTAAACTGAAATTTTTCTCTGGTGCGCGTGACGTCAGCGGCAGTGTGGAGGTCAGCCTCGCTCCAAAACAGGTCGCCAGTCTTGAATGAACACTCGCAGAAAACGCATCTTCTGTGCTTCGTTTTCTATGCATGTTCACGGTTCTGTGGTGAGGATTTTTTCCCTTTTTTTATTTTTCTTTCTACGGGAGCATAGTACACTACATAGTACGTAATAATGATTTAAAAAATTATAGTGGAAAGAGGAGGTAGAAGGGTGTGGCCTTCCAGCAAGCAGGAGAACAGGTGTGTGTGAGGGCAGGGCAACCAAGAACGTGTGTGTGGGTGGCGGAGATATTCTCTCTCTCTCTCTCTCTCTCTCTCTCTCTCTCTCTCTCTCTCTCTCTCTCTCTCTCTCTCTCTCTCTCTCTCTCTCTCTCTCTCTCTCTCTCTCTCTTTCCACTAAAATTGGTACAAAGTCAAAGGTTGTTGTAAACCTACACAGATACACTAGAGGTAAATATTTTTTTTTCTGTCAACAACTACACTGCAGTCATTTTCTTATGATAGTTGGTCATTAACAACCTCTCCCAAGCCAAACTCATTTTCTTTAGCTTGCTGGATAGGAATGGGAATGATAATAGTAATAAACATATAAATAACAATGATAATGATGATAATAATAGTAGTATTAATAATTATATTCTCATAGTGGAAAGAGGAGGTAAAAGGGAGTGGCATGAAGAGCAGTAGAGCCGTGGGTAGGGAGAGTAGCAGAGCCGTGGGTAGGGAGAGTAGGTGTGAGTGAGGTCAGGTCAGGGCAGGACACCACAGGTGCGTGTGGGTGGGTGGTGGATTATCTTCGTAAAGTTCGGGGCATATTTTAGAATAGGCCACGATACAAAATCGCCGTTTTCTCGCTACACTTTCACTGACGTCACTAAGCTGCGCGTTGTTTAACAAATAGTATATCTATTAATCTTGGTTTCTGCAATCTTCCATCGTAATATTTTGTTGCTTTTATATATTTATATGAAAGGTTGCAAAACTACGCAGAAGATATGGCAAAAAATTGGGGAAAAAAGTATAGAAAAGTTAAACGGAAGGTGTCCCGTCAAAAACATAGGGGGAAAAAAAGTGGGAAGAGAAAATTCGATTTACGACACAAGAGGCGTTTTCTGCGGGGGATTTCGCTTGCAAGCGAAACAAAAATTGATTGCTCAAATTTCGCTTGCTGTTCAGTCATCCAGGGAAGATGATTGTCCGACCCGCAAGAATTTGTTGTTGTTGTTGTTGCGGCAGCAAGCGAAATGTTTGTTTGGGCACTATAAAATATATATGGGCACTATAAAAGTGACCGCTTGCAATCGACATTTTTTCGCTTGCAAGCGAAATTCCCCGCAGAAAACGCCTAAGGTTGTAAAGAAACACGTTTAATAAGTTGGGGGTAAAGATGTAGAGTTATTGGAGAATAAAACGTAAGAGTAAAGTATAAGAAAATGAGAGAGAGAGAGAGAGAGAGAGAGAGAGAGGAGAGAGAGAGAGAGGAGAGAGAGAGAGAGAGAGAGAAGAGAGAGAGAGAAGAGAGAGAGAGAGAGAGAGAGAGAGAGAGAGAGAGAGAGAGAGAGAGAGAGAGAGATAAGATAAGATACTTGATCCTATCTAGACACTTGCAAGTACCAACTACAAGTTATTAACTATACAAGCACCACCACACCAGGGAACTTGGTGGACTCGAACCGCAGACCGAATGCAGGGTCTCTACACTCGGCCACCCTGCGGGGAGAGAGAGAGAGAGAGAGAGAGAGCATAACATATAATCAATATTCATAAAAAAAATGTAAAACTTTGTCCTCATCTATCTTCAAAAGAACTGTGCTAGTCAGCAACAAACATTAATGATAACTATTAAAATTACACACAGAATTCACAGTTAAATTCAACATCGTCTTCATCTACACCCGCACAGCTGTCATGGGCCCAGTCCTTACAAGTAATACACTGGATCCACCCTTCACCTGCTCTCCTGATTTATTTTTCACTGCAGTATAAACGGACTGTGTCATCATCATCCTGGGACTCCCTTGACTCATGTTGTGTTGCAGGTGATGCGCAGCTCCTCTTCTTCTTTTGGATACAACCTGCAGCTTTTTGTTGCCTTCTGGTGTGGCTTGTTACTCTTCACCTTGGCCGTTACTGCCATTTCTGTTTCACACTTAGCCTTTTCAGTACATGGCACCCTGGGCCACTTTACCCCATGCGTAAATGGGCCATTTTGCCCCAAGGGCGATCAAAATGTAAACCACAACTACAACGGTATAATGTGGGTGCAGATAAATGTTTCAGTAGTCAGTCTCAGTCAGAGTCACACTTAAGAAGCATCCAATAGTGCATGAAATTATAAGTCACAGTATTCCGACAAACGCGATTTTATCAGACCCTCAAAAATATATCAGCTGGTGATGAAATATTCTGAGGTGTTTCACACATAAACAAACGATGGGGTCCAAGCTTGCCCCTATGTTACTGCTGATTGAAGAGCCGAGGAGTAAGTACATAGCCTTGCCAATAGCTGGCGCCTGGCAGCAGCTAAAAACACATAAAACAGGGGTGGGCCATATTACCCGCATGGGCCATTAGGCCCCAACTTCCCCTACATCAAAAAATGTAAATATTGTTCTTTGTGTTTTTCCCAATTTGCGATGGAAGCACGGTAGCGAGAGGAGGAAGCTATTAGTCCACATTACTAGTTAGATGGATCACCGACGGATCTACAGATCCTGCCGAAGGACGGTCAGGCGCAGCCTTTGTGTGCAAAATGGGTGGCGAGGATCCTGTCACCACTGCCACCCGCGTACACACAGCCTCTGCGCGAACCTCGGATTTCTCATCCTCCACGCAAACTGAACTGACAGTCATATCTATGGCTCTGGATCACGCCCACACCGCCCACAGCCTCAACACCCTCATCGTCACGGACTCCATGACTGCCATAGCTTGCATCAACAAGCAGGACACTGAGAATACCCACCTGACACACGCCATTCGTGCGGCAGTCAAGGCCATTCACAACATGGGCAGGAGCGTTACTATCACATGGGTCGCCTCCCATGTTGGCATCACAGGCAATGAGGAAGCAGACGCCTTGGCCAAGCAGGCGACCATGAATGAAGCAGTGACTGTCGTTATTCCCAGGACCCTCCAACAGCTGAGGGGCACAGTGAGGCGCCGGGCGGAGGGACAGAGACGGAGGGTGCACGAGCAGGAGGCTGACTGCGGCAGTACGAGTGCCCGGTGGTACACCGATGTGGCCGCTGGGTGCCTGCTCCCACCACAACGTCCTCTAAGTCGGTTGTGCGAGGTGGTGAGATCCAGGATCAAACTTGGGTACCCTTATGGATAGGAAATTGGCATCAACACGCCGGAGGAAGGGCGTCGCTGTAGGCTGTGCGCTACTGAGGATGGGCACACACTTGCTCACTACCTTCGTGACTGTGGCTGCGTCACCCGCCAAAGACAACAGTGTTCTGTGCCCACACCCACCCTTGCTGAACTTGCAATTCACTTCATTAGTCTCCTCCCACAAACACTAACTGCACATCCAGAATTATGTGCATTAGATGATTAATCTAAGGAAGAACAAAACAAAACAAAACAAAACTGTGAAGCTTACTAAAACTCAACAATATTGTCCATCGTATCAATGTACTTGTTTTATCATCAGCTAATACTATGTATCCTGAGATAAGACTTATCTCGAAACAGTCTTTTTCACAAATGTTAACTCAATTGTGAATAAAAGTATTGAATCTGAATCTCTCTCTCTCTCTCTCTCTCTCTCTCTCTCTCTCTCTCTCTCTCTCTCTCTCTCTCTCTCTCTCCCCGCAGGGTGGCCGAGTGTAGAGACCCTGCATTCGGTCTGCGGTTCGAGTCCACCAAGTTCGTCCTGGTGTGGTGGTGCTTTGTATAGTTAATAACCTTGTAGTTGGTACTTGCAAAGTGTCTAGATAGGATCAAAGTATCTTATCTTATCTCTCTCTCTCTCTCTCTCTCTCTCTCTCTCTCTCTCTCTCTCTCTCTCTTCTTCTCCTCTCTCTCTCTCTCTCTCTCTCTCTCTCTCTCTCTCTCTCTCTCTCTCTCTTTCTCATTTTCTTATACTTTACTCTTACGTTTTATTCTCCAATAACTCTACATCTTTACCCCCAACTTATTAAACGTGTTTCTTTACAACCTTAGGCGTTTTCTGCGGGGAATTTCGCTTGCAAGCGAAAAAATGTCGATTGCAAGCGGTCACTTTTATAGTGCCCATATATATTTTATAGTGTTTATAGTATTATTATTACATTTCATTTGTGAGTAATTTCATAAAAATTCATTGTTGTTCATGCTACTGACCCCAAAAGGAATGATCTTTTTAATGGAATAAGAACTTAATTATTTTAGTTTTACGTTCAATACTCTTTCTAGTATGATTACCTATCAGGAGGTAAATTTTGAAATGTTACCAAGCACTTCCTTATGAGGGACATTTTGCCCCACCCCGTGTACAAAATGGAACACCTGCGGGTATTTTATTTGTTTCATTCTTATGAGTAAGGGATCCGAACTGGTTCTTCCAAAGAGAGTATATTTTGTTTAGTGATTAATAAAGATTGCAAGAACACCATCTATCTTAAAATATATTGCACTAGTTTTGCAAAAACTTGACTGAAACCTTAAGGGTGCCATTTAGCCCCACCTTCCGCTATATCAAACTGTAATAAAAATATTGTGGTAATTGTTTTTGTGCTTGGTGTGTAAATATAAAGCAACTATCTTAATCCTATATGTTTATTTTTATGCATGTATAATTCCTATTTGTGAGAATGTGTGTTTTGAGGTGTTTGGTGAGGTATGGTGTTGTATGGTTTGGTGTTTTTGGTGATGAGTGTGGTGGTGATCATTGCAGTGAGAGATGGTGTGGCTGATATGTTGTTTTGTAGTGACTATATGTGTCCCTCCCCATGGTGGTGGTGAATGGTGTGATGTGTTACCTACTATATAAGTGGTATTACCTTTCTTGTGCTATCTAATGGTGGTGATCGGTGTTACGTCTGTCCCAGGTACACATGCAGACAGGTGTTCACGACCGTCAACTTGGACAGCCAGTTGGAGTTTACCTGTTACAGTGTGAACCTCAAGTTTAACTGTTTCCTCGAGGCGCTTAAAGTGACGGTGGACGGCAAGGAGGAGGTCTACTGCAGGTGTGTGTGTGTGTGTGTGTGTGTGTGTGTGTGTGTGTGTGTGTGTGTGTGTGTGTGTGTGTGTGTGTGTGTGTGTGTGTGTGTGTATTCATCGAGTTGTACTTTTACAGGGCCTGAGGTAAGTACACTCGTATGGCCCCGTCTCCATAGCTACATTTTTTATTTGATTCCTTAGTGCTTAGTGTTGGCCGAAAACATCACCCCGGGAGGCGGGTTACAAACCCCCGGCTAACACCCGGTACCCATTCACTGCTGGGTGGACAGGGGCTCGGTTTTTTTTAAGAAGACCGTCCATCTTTCTCCGCTCCACCCGGGGATCGAACCCGGGACTTCTCGGTTGTGAACCGAGCGTGCTAACCATTAGTGAGTTAGTTAGTTGGTTAATTATCAAAAATTTAAATTACAATAATATTAAGATAAACATATGTTACAATTTTGTTTTGTCCGAATAATAAAAATCTTTACAGTAGGACCCAGAACATTGAATTACACTACTGAGAGCAGACAACTTTAGCACTAAAAGGCAGGATTTTGGCAGGTCGTTTTGGTTCTTGAGGTTTTTCCCCCTTTTTTCAACCTTGTCCACGTCCGTCATGCCTGTCTCGTCTGCTTCTTCAGGCAATCCGAAAATCAGCCTGTTCCGCCGTCTCTCTTTACCGTCAATCGCTTCCAGTAATAACTGCTGCTGCGTTATCATCTTGAACGCCTCGTCAAGCCTACTTGATAGTTGGTTAACCTGCTGTTTCAAGTCCCGTAGCTCTTGCTTCACGACCCTAGTTCTTCCACTTGTTTCCTCAGTCCACGAATCTCCTCAAGCAGGGTGTTGCTGAGGCTTGGCCTGCATTTTCTGCACTGAGCAAAGTAGACAGGGCTTTCTTCAACTGGGGGTTTGTCATCTTGCTCACTTCTCCGGCTCTCAGGGCACGAATTACTTCAACTACGCTTCTGTAGCTTTCAGGTCAACAAGACAGAGAACCTAGCCACAGGTCTACTCGGCTCGGTGTTTTCATACACACACTACACTACGGAATACTCTACGGTGTGTGTGTGTGTGTGTGTGTGTGTGTGTGTGTGTGTGTGTGTGTGTGTGTGTGTGTGTGTGTGTGTGTGTGTATCCTATCTTTATTATTGTCTTATTTTGCTCTCTAACGTATATAGCTTTCTCTCTCTCTCTCTCTCTCTCTCTCTCTCTCTCTCTCTCTCTCATCTCTCTCTCTCTCTCCTCTCTCTCTCTCTCTCTCTCTCTCTCTCTCAACTAAACTCCAATCATGGTCACTCAACCACCGGTGTCTCCTTTTGCTTGGCGGCGATGGTGGTGGCGGTGCAGCAACGACGTGGTGACCTCGAGGAAGGGCAAGGTGGTGGAGGTGGAGTACATGCGCAAGATCGGCGGCATCAACGGCATGTACGTGTGCACTGTGGCAGCGGAACTGAGCCTGCCCACGAGGCTGACGGAGGGCTCGTGCGTGGAGTGCGGTGTACCATCTAGCTTGGAGGACAGAAGACAGGCGCCTCCTGTGTTGCGTGTGGTGGGCGGTCGGGATGCAAGTGAGGTGTGTTTATGATGAAGCCTATAGTATAGTACATAACTTAATTTACTCTCATTATACTAAACTATGTTCATTATTATAATCTCACCACCCTCACCACACACCCACGCAGGGAGAGTATCCATGGATGGCGTTCCTCATTATGCAGACAGGGCAGGAGAGGTTCAGCTGTGGCGGCACGCTAATCACATCCACTCTCGTCCTCTCCGCTGCTCACTGCTTCCACGGCTACGACGTTGAGACCGTCGAGGTACGTATACCCATGCATCCCTCCCTCTCTTTATCCTCCTACATATCATTAAAATGTTCAGTATTGTGGTGGTTGCCGTGACAATGGTGATGTAGCTATAGAAATGGCAATATCAACGTTAGTTTTAATAATACAGTAATAGTGATCATGGCAATAATAATCATCATGGTAGTGATGGTGACAATTAAGAATAGTGTTTGGGGCGTAGGTCGGTCTGGGCAAGGTGTACAGGGACTTGGCGGACGAGTCTTCGTGGAACTGGCACTACACTGACAGCTTCGAGGTTCACCCGGAGTATGACGAGTACAACATCCAAAATGACGCCGCTGTCGTCATCCTCAAAAGTCCTGTCACCTTCACCGACAACATCCGCCCAGCTTGCCTGCCCTCTGCCGACAGCAACCTTGAGGGTGCAACACTAACAGGTGAATGCTGCTCTTTATCTTTTTTGTAGTTTTCCGCTTTCATCCCTTCACATATCATCCCTTTTTCCGCTCTCATCCCGCATGGTCGGATCGTCGGCGACTAAACCAGCTCCACCCCCTGGTTCTACCAGTGAGGTGGGTGTGCTGGACACCTAGATGGATTAAAAATAAGGCCATCTTTAAGGGCAGATGAACTCACTATTGAGTCAATGGCCATCCAGCCATCCAGCTATGAGTGAGATAATGGGCAGCCTGGAGTTAATCCCTACAGGAGGTTCTGCGTCCCTGGCCACGGCGAGCAGTAAGGCCAATCCCTGACATAGATTGGTTGGGGAGGGGCTTGCACCCCCTTCCCGTAAAAAAAATGTCATAGCCACGACTACAATCAGAAGTAGAGGCCGGGGGCATCAGGGGGAGAGGTAACAGCGCCTTCGACCCGGGTTTGCCTGGGGGCCTGTCCACGCAGACCCCTCCAATGCCGATGCATGGAGGGATGGGGGTCTGCAGATTATATCGAGTGCAAGCCGAAGCCATGGGGAATCCCGCACTCTAAATGAAATGGGAGGGCCCCCTAGCCCATCTTTTTCTTGTAGGGGTGGCCGGGCGGTGCAAAGGCGACGCCTGCCCGTCGAAACACCCCTGGGTTAAACATCCGGAGGGTTCTACGTGTGGGCTCCTGGAACGTTCTGAGCCTCTCAGATGATCATCGACTACCTCTCCTATCCGGCGAGCTCAGTAGGCTAAGGGTGGATATAGTGGGACTCTCTGAGACGGGGAGGCCTGGCAGTGGGGGCTACAACTACTACTGTTTCGACATGAGCAATGGTACCCGTGTCCGGGGTACCTATAGGCATCTCCAGCAAACTACAACCGTTTGTTGTTGAGGTTACACCGGTTGATAAACGTATAATGCGGGTGAGGATGAAACACACTCTGGGTTTCATGTCCCTTGTTGCACTATGTTGCAGTGTACGCTCCTACCGAGTTGTGTGAAACTGAAGAGATGTTCTACGCCAAACTCGACTCTGTCTTAGACCAGTGTTCTCCTCAGGACACACTCATTATCTTAGGCGACTTAAATGCTACTACTGGCACTGTGAGAGATGGCTATGCGTTATGTGTTGGTCCCCATTGCTCCGGTACCACAAACATCACCAATTCTCTCCTTCTGAATCCCGCAAAGTCCAGAAGGTTGAGAATTGCAGGTTCATGGTATCTGACACCAGAGATGCACCTCTGGACATGGCATAGTAATGCCGGAGGAGTAGCTAAGGAGATCAACCACATCCTCGTTAGTGTCAGTCAGTCATCACTTCTAGCATATATAATAACTTGCATTACTATTACTATTAAATTACAACTATTATCACACTAGTGTAACACGTATTATAACTTCTATACAGGATATTTTCATATACTTAACATCAAAAGAAACAGTATATTTTTAGGAACATCTTAAACATAAATATATATATATGTAATGTATATATAATTATATGTATATCTTTCCTGCCATCGTGAGAACCATGTACAGCTTGCACTTCTTAGCTCGAGCAAGTAGGTCACAGGCCAAATGTATAGGTATCAGCCTTTTATAAATGTTAACGTCCGTTAGTAACACAAGGGAGGAGCGGTCACAAGCCGGGTGAGGAAGGACAGAAGACCCCGGACCACGAATACAACCAGACATTCCTCTCACGAGCTCCGCCGACACTGGCTGTTCACTAACTTTACTGGTTGTAATATATCTACGCTCCTTATTGGACTTATAAATAAATGTGTACAAAACTGGACGTACCATTTTAACTTAGCCCAGATAAGTCTCTACAAATATAACCACTTATAAATGGTGGCTTAAGCTGTGTGAAAAAGATACCCTACGCTTTTCTACAAGCATCTACAAGCAAATATCTACAAACTTCTACAAGAGTTAACTAACTCCGGCCATTCTACAGCTTTTCCACGTTCTACCAAGATTATACGCCGTTCTACATCAAGCAACTACTACTACTTACGCTATACTGCTCACTGCTACGTTTACCGGCGCTATTACAACCACAACCACAACCAGCCAGTTAACAGCCATTAACGCAACCACAACCATCATCAACCAAGCAACCTACGTACTTTTACTGCTACCAGCCAGCACAACCCAGCCATTATCATATTATCCTAAGCCGTAACCTAACGCAACACAAACAGCGCGGCATTGTACAAGTACTCTTACAAGGGCCCCGAGCACACGGTCGACGTCGAGCCATTAATTCTCAAGGAGAGAGCAGGCGCACCTTCCTCGTTGCATCGTCAGGTTGTTTTGGCAAAGTGTCGACTCACTGCAACCTATCACAGCACTGCCAGAGACGAACGTCTCACCACTCTCCACAGACAAGATACAAGCGTTCACATTACGAGCAACGGAAGGAACCTATCCACTCTACACTGTCTACAACCCTGCATCTCCGTCCATGCCACCAGCGCACAACACACGGTTATCATCCCGCTACAACCGCAACACAACCACCCGCCCCCACCAACCGTCCACCGCCCCCGCCTGCCTTCCGAGCGCATCAAGCTGAATCAGCCCCCCTCCCTGCAACCCACACCTCGGCAGCGCCCTTGACACTCACTACCGCCACCACCCGTCCCACACTACGGACTTGAGCGCGCGGCGCACCACCACAACTGTCTGAGTATATATATGTTATATAGTTCATATTTCTTTTTGTATATTTGTTATTTTTTTTCTTCTTATATGACCTCTTTAACAGATTGTGTGTATCCGGCCACTGTACATCCGTCATATAGGCACCCAACCACCTGTGTGTTGATCATTCTTCAGACATTGAACATCAGCTTATCATTCAGCAATGCTATGTAGCTTACAGCTAAGTAATATTTTACTGTTTTCGGTGAGCAGGTATACACATTTAGTGTCTAACACAGTGACGTTCACATACACAACACGTTTACCGGCAATTTCAACGTTAGAAGAATAATAGTGCTGTTTTACCTACATTTCCATTTATATTTACAATGGCTACGATAAGTACACATGTACAGACACTGTACATGTGTATATGGCGCTTAAATCATGGTGTTCAGCAAACATATCCTTTTTACACAAGGCGAAATTTTAGACCGCGGTATTCCCACAACTTTCTCCCTTCTCCGCACGGTAGAAGTAGATATTCTTCCCGCAATATGCAACATACGCATAACACAAGTCCACCGTATCCGGTGACGCGGCAATAATAAAGGCATAATAGCTACAAATACGCATATAATAGGTATTTTTCTGTATTTTTCAAAGTTCCAGGACATACTCTGTCACATTGTAGATCAATAGACGACAATCAGTACGTATTTAACAAGAAACAGTACTGCATATACCACAATTCCTGGAGACATAACTCTAACGAGTGCACATTTACTACTGCAACAGTGCAAGCTCCTGAGATTGACATACTCGTACATGCAATAACTAGCGTGCCCGAGCGGACATCAGCAGTGGCAGCTCACAGTGAAATAAATTCACCGAGTAACACTGAACCTGATTCCTGTAGTACCCCTACGGTTCTCTGTCCTTCGCAAGATTCTGAGACACATCGTGGCTGTCTAGTGGGAGACGTCTTACTAAACGGTTGCGAGTCACTTTTCGAGTAGCTAGAGGATTATATACAGGTGACGATTTACCAAGCCCTAATATTGATACACAGGACACACCTGTAGTAACTGATGACACACTCACAGCTACAAATGATTACCGTCACAAATTGCGGTCACACACGCAAAAACAGTGGTGGCATACCATTCCATACCCTTCCATATCATTAAATTTTAAATCAGTTCACCTGATTCTTTTACATTTACCATGTATTCTGAATTTTAATGTGTGTTGTTCTCTTTTTAGAAGATGTCTACACAACACACCAAGCCAATGTTATATACACTTTTGAAAATACTTTACATTGGTGTTTTACAATTTTTTTTGGTTTAGCTACATATTATTCTGACCAACTACTAGTAGAAAATGATATAATTTACATTTTTACCTTGTAACTCTTGCACGATAGAAACTATAATGGATGACAGAAACTTGATAAACTATGTATAACTATTCACATTAGAATACTATTATGTAAGAGTTAAAGATGCACAACAGTGCATTGCATTATTTACTTACATTCCTCAATTGAAGGAATTCTTACGCACTTATTGTTGCCTTACATTATTTACTAGAAAGAAATACTAACGCACTTATTGTTGCACAAGTTACATATAATTACTTGAATGAATTCCTTACGTATCAAATGCATACGTGAATTACATTCACTACTGGAATGAATTACTTACGTTCTTCCTGTTGTACCACGATCACTACTTGGATGATAGGATTGTTTACTTACTAACATATTAAACTAGGTAATATATGCATGCCAAGCAATTACTCCAGAACTATTTACACATCTACGTGATGTACGTGATGCACACATCTATATGAACTACATGATGCGCACATGTATTGCCTAAGTAGAACTAACTAACTATTTATCATTACTTACCTACGAATTCAAACTCGCAGAGAAATTACGATTGACTACTTGTCTTACTACAGACCTCAGAAAACATTGATTGATCACGGACAACCTTATCTCTCATAACATTGTTCGCCAATGACGAATAAAAATTCATTTAACTTCTCTGCCAGTCAGTTTTACACTCGCTGATGTCAAAATGTTTTCTACAAAAGCATTGAATCATTATCATTTATGAATGATTCTTGGCAACCGTTGATTTGCCCACAACAATGCAACTACATTAATGTGTATCCAGCGATGTCTCAACCTATTTTATTTATCCATTTTGACTATTACTTATTTACATATTACTAGGTTACTTATACCAAAGTTACCCACACTGATACACCCACACATATTGTATCAGGCGAGGTATTGTCTATTTTTACATATATTTCTACAGACCATTGCATTATTTTACTGACACAGTACTATTACTAGTACATACATTGTTATACTATGCACACAGCAGCAACTCTGCAGTCAGACGAGCCTTCGTCATTACTCACTCACACTCAGGGTTTTTAACGATTACTTGACGATTTACGATTATGATTTCATTACTTGAAATGTTATTTTCTCAATTTTTCCCTGTAATTTTTACAGCTACTTTCGCTGACAGTTTTTGAGCTTTCCAGCTACCGTCTATGGTACATGTACACTAGGGTGCCAATAGCGCACAGGGGTAATTTTTCAAAGTCAATATGTTTTCACGTACTTCTGTGGTATTATGCCTTGTACTTAGAAACTGTCGTGTGCAAAGTTTCAGGCTAATCGGTTGATATTTAGAGGTGGCGGATCGATCTTGAACATTTCCTCTTTTCGCCCTCAGGTCATGACCACGAGAAAGCAAACTGAAGTTTGGCTTCTTGGCCATAGTGTTCCTACTATCACAGGAGCAAAACTTCCCAGCCGTGGAGACGTTTTACGACGATTTTTCTACGCACACAAGGAAGAGAAGAAGACGGTGCAGCAGAGTGCAGCTGAGGCTGCAAAGGAGGTCCTCGACTTCTGGACACGAGCTAGGATCCCCACCATCGCAGAAACTAGCGTGAGGAGGAAGATTACTGGACTTTTCGACGAGTGGAAGATCCTGAGCAAAAGCAAGAATAACTCTGGAGTCACGCCTGCCGAAAAACAGAAACCCTTCCAAGAAAGTCTCCCAGACCTTTTGGACATCGCCCACTCCGACGCCCTCACTCTGATGACCATTCCTAAGAAAAGGAATTCCTTCTTGCCCAGCGGGAGAAGGGAGGCGGGGTTCGATGGCTGGTCTGGACAAGAAGCTGAAAGAATCGGTTTGCCGACGTGAAAGCTCTCCCCTCAGTAGCCGTCAACAGACGCCAAAGGAAAAGAGATGGTGGAGCGGGGAGTCGTCTCGTCTGAGTC
The DNA here is from genome assembly GCA_016584305.1 of Chionoecetes opilio. NCBI lineage: Eukaryota > Metazoa > Arthropoda > Malacostraca > Decapoda > Majidae > Chionoecetes > Chionoecetes opilio. The sequence continues at coordinate 134,212 of JACEEZ010026366.1, forward strand.
ATCAAGTCCACCAACGCTGCCAACTCTTTCGACTTCTTCTTCCGACGCCGGGGTCGCTTCTCCACCAAAGCGATTGAGGAAAACGGGGCACGAAGTCCGTCCTATCCCCTGATCTCGTGGGAGCCCTTGACAGAACTGGGGTCAGTAGCCGCCAAGCCCTTCGAATTGTGGCGCTATGGCAAGTAGCTTGGGCCACGATCCACAAGACTTGTGCTGAATCCCGAGTCCATTCGACAGGCAAGAGCAAAGTACAGGTCCACTTTGGCGAAGGACATAAAAGAGACTTTCAGTCCTCTTACCCCTCTTACCGTTCATTGGGACGGGAAGATCCTTCCTCAGGACGATGGCACTCGCGCCGAAAGACTCGCCATCCTCGTCACAGGAGAAGGAGGGGGAGAAGCTCTTAGGAGTCCCGAAACTGCACTCCAGAACTGTGATGCCGCCGCTAAAAGCTGTGATCGAGGCTCTAGAAGACTGGGGGTCCAGAACGAGTCGTGGCGATGTGCTTCGACACAACCAGTGCCCAACATTTGGCCATAAAGGGTGCATGCACCATCTTGCAACAGAAGATCGGCCGACCCCTCGTTTTCACTTGCTTGCCGTCATCACGTCCACGAACTTGTCCTTGAAAAGGGCCCTTTTTCTACGTGTTTGGGGTCATCTTCTGGTCCTGAGATCACCATCTTCTCTCGCTTCAAGGACTGCTGGTCTTACATAAACCAGTCGGCAAAAACCTTCCCACCAACGAAGATCTCCGGGAGACTCTGGTCTCCAAGAGGACGATCTCATTAAAGGTTTGAAACGTCTGCTTCAGACAAAGCAGCCCCGTGACGACTATAAGGAACTCGCTGAGCTGAGCATCCTTTTTCTCGGCGGCGCTCTTCCGAAGACCTCGATCCGTACCCCCGGGAGCGCTTCATCGAGCGCTTTTGGATGGCGCGTATCATTTCGCTCTGAAGATGATCTTGTTTCGGGAGCAGCTGACTGGAGTCGTCACACCTCGAGAAATGTCAGCCTCCAGCGGTTCTCATCTTCGCAACCGACATCTACGTCCTGCGATGGGTTTTAATCGACGGTTCCATCCTACCCCCGCCAAAGATCTTGGATTCGCTAAGGACATCCTTCATACCACGACGAAAGTTATTCGGAAGGGCCCGCTTTACACTCTGACCGCCATTTCTGGTACTTGAGCGAAGATCTCATTGGCCTGTCACTGTTCGACTCACGTCTCCCTGTCTCCGACAACCGCAATTGTACAGGCCATTCTCTACGATGAAGGAGCCGAGGAACCCGCCAAGCGAATAAACCTCCCATCATCCAAGTTCCTGCGGCAACACTGCCCTCCTTCGCCACGAAAAATTCCCCGCCTCTTCGAAGCTCTTGATATCAAACCGACTTCCTGTCCGCCAACCCTTTGGAAGTGGCAGGAAGAGAATCGTACGTCGGGCCTGCCGCCCAATCGGGGACTTCGCGTCGTCAACGACACAGCCGAGCGAGGGGTTGGGGCTCATCCAGTCCTTCAACCCCCGGCTGACCAAAGACGAGGAACAGCGCCAGTTCCTCCCCCAGTTGTGGGGCCCTCGCCATCAACACCCGTGCCTCGAAGGCTTCCCTTCCCCGGCCAAGCCGGCCACAATGAGTGGGGTGGCTCCCCATGATACCCCCCCCCACCGAGGGGCTAATACTCACCAAGGGGGGACCACAGCCCTGCTGGGGAAGGGATGTCCGCTGTCCGCTTTAAAGAGATGACATCCCCTCCTTAATAGGCCAGTGCATAAGGGTAAATAACAAAGTTGTAATCCGCCACCCCTAAATATCAACCGATTGAGGTCAAACTTTGCATACGATGGTTTCTTGCATAGATGCACCATTACACCAAAGTAGGAAGAAAAATTCAAACTTTTGATTTTTATTGGCACCCTAACGTACACTTGAAACACTTAACACTTGAAAATTATTACCAGTGATTTTTACACATTGTGGATTTACCCACGCTAGTACTGACACATACACATTTTTACTCGGCCATGTCATTTTCTTTGATGTTGAACATCATGTAATCCACTGTTTTCCACGTTAGCATTTGTAACAATATCCTCATGATACTTGGAATTCAAGCGGCCCAACCTTCCATCTCTGGTCCCGCCGAATCCTTCGTGAAATTTTTTCTGTGTATTTAGCTCAGATTAAACACACTTTTAGCGATAGGTATTTAGCTTTGGGAACTTAAGAGTTTATGATGTACTAGCCGCAAGCCGCCCTCCGGGCGGACTTTTTGGCTAGCTCCTGCGGAGGGCTATTGGTGGGCCTTCGGCCCACCAAACACAGACTCTCCAGATAGCCCCTTCTAACTTTCCTGAAATCATGGATGTAGAAATGTATGTATTAACGCCAACCCATTCACATCACCCCCAACCCATTCACTCACCCATTACCCATCACCCCCACCCATTCACTCACCCATTACCCATCACCCCCCACCCATTCACTCACCCATTACCCATCACCACACATCCCATTACCCATCATCCCCCATCTATTCCCTCACCCATCACCCCCCACCCATTCACTCACCCATCACCCCACACCCATTACCCATCACCCCACCCATTCACTCACCCATTACCCATCACCCTACATCAAGGCTTCCTCAATTCTCGCAACCCACTTTTTTTCACAATTATCGCTAATAGGCTGCTAAAAAAAAAAAAAAAAAAAGTGATCGGATCATCTCATAAGTGGGCTTAAAACCTTCCCCTGGTCAACCTGGTTCCAAAAATGTGGTATATGATGGGATTCCACCACGGGGGGCGGAACCTATACCACACACACACACACACACACACACACACACACACACAGACACACACACACACACACACACTTTCGCTTTTATTAATATAGATATATTATATGTATGTATATAGCCTTTAGTTAGGTGTACAGGTTCTTTCACCTATTTTTATTCCCTAGCTAATTCTTATGTGACTAATTTGAGGACAAATTATATAGCGGCCCGAGCAATGTCAGTCAGTAATCACTTCTAACATAATATAATAACTTGCATTACTATTAATATTAAATTACAACTATTATCACACTAGTGTAACACGTATTATAACTTCTATACAGGATATTTTCATATACTTAACATCAAAAGAAACAGTATATTTTTAGGAACATCTTAAACATATAATTATATATATATGTAATGTATATATACTTATATGTATATCTTTCCTGCCATGGTTTCATCGTGAGAACCAAGTACAGCTTGCACTTTTCAGCTCGAGCAAGTAGGTCACAGGCCAAATGTATAGGTATCAGCCTTTTATAAATGTCAACGTCCGTTAGTAACACAAGGGAGGAGCGGTCAGAAGCCGGGTGAGGAAAGACAGAAGACCTCGGACCACGAATACAATTAGACGTTCCTCTCACGAGCTCCGCCGACACTCACTGGCTGTTCACTACATTAACTTAACTGGTTGTAATATATCTACGCTCCTTATTGGACTTATAAATAAATGTGTACAAAACTGGACGTACCATTTTAACTTAACCCAGATAAGTCTCTACAAATATACCGACTTATATTAGTACTCGTTGGAGGATCCTCCAGAACTGCACGGTTTACCGGGGTGCTAAGTTTTTTGCAACTGATCACAGACTTGTTGTTGCTACACTTAAGCTTCATGTAAAGTCCAGAATAATCCAAGAGGTAACCATACTGTGTTTCATCTTAAGGCGCCGTCACACCATGACGATTAGGCCAGCGCACGCCCAGTGTTTTTGAAAATTTCACCAAAATTTTTGGCAACTTAAAACACGTTCAAATTTGCCCGATCTCTGAACGTAGACACGACAATGGACGTGTTCCCAACGATAACCAACGCATGTGAAACGTTTTAGTAGCGTTTAGGAGCGTTTGGGTAACGTTCCATTGACGCCTGATTAAAATCTCTCAGCGTTTCCATGCGTTCGACTAACGTTAAACTAACGTTTGCCTGGTGATTTATGAGCGCGTAAAACGACTGAGTAACGATCGCCTGACGTTTTGTGGGCGCTCTCATGGTGTCACTCCACAGGATATAAAAGGACGCTGGTTCAGTGTTCATCTCAAACCTCTGCAGTCAGCAAACATAACTGGACAGTTATTCACACAGGAACTGGAGACACGAACGTGTTCATTCCCCTGATGGCTGGCAGAGGTCGTGGTCGCGGCAGAGGGAAGAAGCAGTCTCCCAAGAAGCCTTCCTCATCCAAGTCTTCCTACAAGCTGCCTTCCAAGCAGTCCTGCAGAAAGAATAAGGATCCTCCTCCTCCTTCTGCTGATGAATCTGCGTCATCTCATCATGAAGAATAACCTGACAGCCGTCGATCTCTTTCTCCAACTCATGGTCGGGCTCGATCTGCTTCTCCGACCTCTCGTCCATGTTCTCCTGTCGGCTTCCTAGCTAGTGATGGTGATGGTCCTGGTGAGATAAGATAAGATTTTCATCCTATCTAGACACTTTGCAAGTACCAACTACAAGGTTATTGACTATACAAAGCGCCGCCACGTCAGCACGAACTAGGCGGACTCGAACCGCTGACCGAATGCACAGGGACGCTGCACATTGCGAACTCACGTCTCTACCAACCTTGCCACCCTGACGGGCTGGTCCTGGTGAAGAAGAGCATGCAGCTAAGAAGAAGACAACCAAGAAGACCAAGAAAACTCGCAAGGACTGCAAGATATCCGACCAGGACGTCGAGGATGATTTGGTGGAATGGTTCAGCGAGAATGACAGCCTGTGGAACACACAGCGAACCGCCTATCGCGACAAGGCCCGTCGCCAGCGTCTCCTTGCAACCAAGGCTGAACAACTTGGCATCACCATCACGACGATCGCCTTGCAGACCTCACGGACGACGACGGATATCGTGTTTGCCGGAACTCTCCACCCAAACTTCATGTCAGCAAACTTGGATCCAGACGCCAGATGACGGAGGGTGACGGCCAGCTTCAGCCCAGGCTCGAGGGGCTCCCTGAACCACGTGTGCTGCTTGGTGATCCTTCCTCTGACCCGCTCGAGTATCTCGTCAAACATCTCAGGCGGCATGCGCATGAAATTCCTGAAAGACTTGGAGTCCTCCCGCCGCAGCTCGACCATAAGCTGGTCATACAGACCGAACTGCCTCCGCCTCATGATCCAGGCTCTCGTCCAGAACTGTTGTTTACGCTGTCCTCTTCTCCATCTCCGATGACCCCGTAAAGTGGTGGGCAATGTTCAGCTGGAACACGTTGACTTCATGCTGGGCTATGGCAAGCAGGTAGGTCCGACGAAGCCTCTCTGCATCCTCCATGGTCGACATGCACACCACGGAGACTACTAACTGAGCAGCTCAGCCCTTTTTATATACCCAGGAGCGTTGACATCACGCCTAACGCTAGCCCAACTATACCTACACGTTCTGAGAACGGTTTGCTAACGCTATGGCTTCGCTGAGTGCGTTTTGTGGACGTCCATAGACGTTTACGATCACCACCAACAGTCCAACACGCTATACAATCGCTTTAAAGACTTTCTTTGAACGCTGGCAATGCGCCAGTGACACGCTTGTAACACACTACGTAAAAAACGAACGAATGTCAATGTTTACGAACGAACACCAAACGCCTGAGGAAAGATAGCCTAACGAAGGTAACGATTTCATAGCGTTTATATAACGTTCTGTGAACGTTTCACAACGTTTCTGCTCAAACGTTGGACCGGGAAAAAAAAATTGTGCATGTTCAAAAAAAATTCCGGCCCCAGTGTGTCTCTGAGTTCGCCGACAACCGCATAACGTTACAAACGCATGCCTAACGATGGGGAAAACGATCATGGACGTTTACCAGCGTTTCCCAAAAAATTGGAAAACACTGGGCGCGCGCTGGCCTAATCGTCATGGTGTGACTGCGCCATTAAGAAGCTGAAGGACTTGACATGTGCCAATGTGTATGCAGTGGCAGTCTCAAATCGGTTTAACGTGCTCGGTGCCCTTGAGGACCCTGTAGAACTGTGGGATACCTTCAAACGTGAAACTCTCTCCAGTTTGCCAAGGGATGTATTGGGAGCGCCCGAGGTCAAAGCGTGGTTTTGCCTCGACAAAGATGCTGGAGAATATCGAGGAGAGTCGCGCTGCCAGTCATGCTGGAAACCAGGACCAGTACAGGGCTCTGTCACGCAGGACTAGAGCTCTCCTGGGGAGAGACAAGGAGAGGTAAGTTAGGAGTCTCGCTGAGGATGTCGAAGGCCATTTGAACGCTAATGACCTCTGACCTGCCTACCAAGCCCTGAAGAAGCTCCGCTCCAAGTCTCCATCTCGGGCGAGTGCTATCCGAGCAGCAGATGGGCGCCTCGCGTCTGACATGGATGGGCAGATGGCTCGTTGGGCTGAGTACTTTGGGCAGTTGTTCACGGTGGACCCTCCAATTGGGCAACTTCACACCACTGGATTACGGGCAGCGGATGCCGATCTTCCCGTTGACGAAACGGCACCCTCTCTGTAGCAAAGTTGAGTGGTGGAAAGGCAACTGGTGTTTGTAATATCAGTGCAGATTTCTGTGTCCCACCATGGCCTCACACCCTGGGCCTCAAAGCTGGGGGTGAAGCCATGATCCGCGGGTTACATCCTGTCCTGACTGCCGTGTGGCAATCAGGTACCATTCCTCCTGACTGGAAAAGGGGGCTGGTCGTCCCTATCTGAAAAGGGAAAGGAGACCGTCAGGATCCCTTTCGTGGGTCACTCTGGGATCTTCTACGACTTCGCGGGTTTCTGCAAGGACTATTGGTCTGATGACTGGCCTGTACTCTGGGACTGAGAGTGCTGTGAAGTGTGGGGGAGGTGTATCCAGCTTCTTTCCTGTTAATACAGGAGTGAGGCAAGGGTGGTGCGTCCTTGCCCCATCACTTTTCAACACTTGTATGGACTGGGTATTGGGCAAAGTTGTAGATCAAAGTGATTGTGGAGCATCCCTCGGCAATACCAAGATCACAGATCTTGTTTTTGCCGATCATGCAGTAATCTTTGCTGAGTCGCTGGAGGTCCTGGTGATGGCTCTCAAGGCGTTGCACGAGGAAGCAAAACCATTTGGCACTTGAGGTCTCCTGGCTCAAGACCAAGGTCCATGTGTTTGGAGGCCTACTAAATGAAACAGTACAGTATGTTCAGGCGTGCGGCAAGGACATTGAGATCTTAGAAAGATTTACTTATTTGGCAGTCCATAATGACGGCGGGTCACGTCAAGAAGTCTTACGGCGGATTGGCATAGCCCACGGTGTTATAGACTCGCTCAGCATTAGTATTTGGCATTGTCGATACCTGTGCAGAAGGACAACGATCCTGATCTTCAAGTCACTTGTGATCCATGTCTTACTCTATAGATGTGAGACATGACACTAAATAGTGACTTGAAGAGGCGAATCGATGCCTATGGTAATAAGTGTCTTCGCAGAATCATGGGGTATCGTTGGGATGATTACGTGTCAAATAAGCGATTGAACCGTGAGACTGAATCTGAAAAACTATTACCTGAATAGTCCGTCAGTGCCAACTTAGGCTATATGGGCATGTGGCACGCTACCCTGAAACTGATCCTTTCCACCGGGTTGTATCTGTAAGAGACAATCCGGTGTGGAGAAGGTCAAGGGGGCGCCCACAGGGCTCTTGGGTGAGGCAAGTTAATGTTTCCTGTCGAGCTCCTTGGTATGGGAAGGGAGCCTGCATGGGGACTCGCGCCTGGTGACCACCGGGAGTGGCGTCGTAGGGTGGGCGAGGCGACGCGCCCCCCGACTTATGCCCCCAATGATTGATTGATTGATCCCTTCACCTCACTTCTCTTCACTAGTTCGGTGTACTTCCTCTTCCTTCTCCCTCTTCTTCGCTTCCTTAGTCCCTCCCGTATATAATTTTCTCGTTTCCTCCCTATCCTCCTAATTCTCTTCTGCCAATCTTATTTTTTATGCTGCAGTGATGATTCTGCCACATCTTTACAGCCCTACGTCCACTTGCTACATATACAGATTGGAGCCAGCGGTCGCCGCGAATGGACCTCCTGATGGGAAACACACCAACCCCCATGGCAGCGGGTTAAAGCAGCCCTCCCATGGTCCGTCTTCCCCCTTTCCCCGATGCGCAGCAGTCTATGATACAACCCCCCCCCCCCCCCCCAACACACACACACACTGGGTGGATCCTACCAAGTGTCTTGGGACCTACGCCAGGCACTCCTCGCCCACGATGAACATGCAAGTCCTCGTGTCGGCACGCCAGCCGATTGCTGGCGAGCAAGGAGAGGGTCACTCTCTTCTTGTAACGGAGATACGGCAAGGGAAGCCAGCGATTGGTGGGCCCGCTGTCCCTCGCCACCTGTCTTTTTGATCGGCAGCCCCGTGCTGCCTACTGATCATCGCACAACACCTGCCATCATTGCCTCGTAGCCACTGTGCTGCCACCCCTGTTAATTGAATCTCGCATTTCTCTGACGGGCTCCTTGCTAGTCCGTGTGCCCCCTCGGGGCCCAATAGACAAATTAAGAAGGGAAGGCTACATATACATTTATTCTTACTTCTCTGTTGATGCACACCTCAGCCTTCTTCCCCCTTTTCTTCCAAACACCTAGTCGTCGTCCCTAAAGCAGCCATTCTAAGCGCATTGCGCTGTCCAAGAAGTATTAAAGGAACTTCAGCGGCAGTTTTTATTTAATTTATTTTTTAAATTGCATATAATTTTTACGATCTTGGTGTCATTTTCGTATCAATCAATCTCAGGAAGCTGTCAAACTTATTGATAATGCTTAGCGAGCAGTACGTGTGTGGAGCAGCCTTCAGGGCGTCTCAAAGTAATATCTTCTGTGAGTAGAGCGGCCAAGTGGTGTCGGGATGTGTATATATAAGAGGGGTGGAAATTGTGGGTGAATGCTATGTGGACTCATGTAGTGTGTATTAGCGTGTTTTCGCGAAGTTCACCACACTGGTCCAGTCTAGTCCAGACCGGTGCAGACTGGACTGATGCTCGCGAAAATGCATCGAGACTGGCCCCGTCCCATTCGTCGTTCCTATTAGCTGGGGGATCGAGTGGGCGGTCCTCCGGGCAGAAATGCAAACATTTTTAAAAAGCGCGCGTTTTTACTCAATGGGAAGTCAAGTAGCAGGGATGACTATGAAAAAATGAATGATGAAATTTAATTTAATTTACCGTTAATAACACTATCTATAGTCGCCACTGCACTAATGTCGCAGGGGGGCATATATATTACGAGTTTTAGCATCACTACAGATCACATCACGTGCACAGTACGTAGCTTACATTATCTACATAACACTATAGCTACATGTCTTCAGTGACACATACAAGTCTGTAGTGATGCTAAAATTCGTAATATATGGCGCCTGGTGACATTAGTGCAGTGGCGACTATAGTGTTGTTGACGGTACATTCATTTCCCAAGATGTTGTTTCAACAAATTGCGAATATTGTAATTTTTCGTGAAATTACTTTAGTCTTATGGTCGGCCATCATGGTGTTTCATGTCTTATGAGCAGCACGAGAAGCTCTGGTCGTCTTCCCCGCTGACTGTAGTGCGCATGCGCCAGTTCTCCCCACACTGGTCCAAGGTGGTCCTGCTCTCTGGGCTGCACCTATCTGGACTGATCTAGACTGGTCCAGCCCGCCTCGCGAAAACAGTCTCCGCCCCAAACTAGTCCAGTCCAGACCGGGCTAGAACGGTCGCGAAAACGCGCTATATATATATATATATATATATATATATATATATATATATATATATATATATATATTTATATATATATATATATATATATATGCGTGTGTGTGTGTGTGTGTGTGTGTGTGTGTGTGTGTGTGTGTGGTGTGTATTCATCTAGTTGTTCATCTAGTTGTATTTTATAGGGCCTGAGCAACGCTCGTATGGCCCCGTCTCCATCTCAAAATTTTTATCATTCATCCTTAGTGCTTCGTGTTGGCCGAAGCCAGCACCCCGGAGAGCAGGTCACAAACCCCGGCTAACACCCGGTACCCATTCACTGCTGGGTGGACAGGGGCTTGGGTTTTAAGGAAACAGCCCATCTGTTTCCGCTCCGCCCGGGGATCGAACCCGGGACTTCTCGGTTGTGAGCCGAGCGTGCTAACCCTTACACTACGGAGTCCCCATTGTCGGTGTGTGGTGTGTGTGTGGCGTGTGCGTGTTGTGTGTGTGTGCACTAACACGGGTGTGTGTGTCGGCAGCGACTGGGTGGGGCACGCTGAGCTACGAGGGGAAAGAGGCCACGACACTGCAGGAAGTGGAGCTTACGGCTTGGAACAACGCTAGGTGCGAGGGTGTCTGGAGGGATCTACTCGACGACCAAAGATTCACACTGCTCGCCTCGCAGCTATGTGCCTACAAACCCAGCAAGGATACCTGCAATGGCGACTCCGGAGGGCCATTGCTGCTTCAGGTGATTCAGTTCCTATGTGGCAGGAAATAAGCAAGGCTTATAGATATAACCGATTATGCGTGGTAGGAGATATTTATCTTAGGAACATAGACTGGGATTTAATTGTATGAGATAAAGACGCAGATGAATTGTTAAAACTAGTTCAGGATAACTTTCTATAGCAAGCAATCAAGGAGCCTACTAGGAGAGACAATATCCTAGATTTATAACTAACAAATAGGGAATATTCAGTTACAGAGGTGGAAGTTGGAGGTCAGTTAGGTAATACCGATAATTGTGAAATTATATTTTGCTTAAAATGGGAAGTAGGATCCAGAAGTGTTAATATGCATGAGTACCTGACTTCAGAAGGGCAAATTATGCAGGATTAAGAAGACACCTGGAAGGGATTAACTGGGGGAGGATGGAGGTCGAAGTGATAGTCCAAGAGTATTAGGTATAAGGATGGAAAAAAATAGAGAAAGCTGATTTTTTTCAGAAATATTACCTTGACACATGCGGAGTCAAAATACACAAAATCCTAAAAAATCAGTGGGTAGGCTAGGTAGCTGTAACAGATGTACAACTATACAAGAACTTGAAGAAAAAAATTGCAGGTACGGATAAAGGAAAATTCATATTTCCTCAAAATCTGCTAACCATGACCATCCCAGACCAGCTAATAAGATATTTACTTGACTGTTGACTAGATTACTTTATGAGGACTTCCCTTCAAACCTGCATATGCATATTATATCTGATGCCAGTTGACACACATGACTGACACTTGATGCAGACACAGCTCACACCAGACTGGCAGTGATTCGATACAGGTTATATTTAATCGACCGTAACTATATAGTCTATAATTTATATCTATTACTTACATCTAAGTATTTGGCTTGTCTCTCGGCTTCCCCTTGTGAACTGCCACATAAAATAAATGTGAAAAAACCCATGCATGCATATGTTAAAAATATGGCATAGTTTGTTATGATATAAGCTGCATATGTTTGTTGTTGTTAATATTTTGTCAACACTGTGGTTGACGCGAGCTTTTGCCTATAGCAGCCCGCCTGTGGAATTATGGCATTACAAAAAAAAGAGGCAGTGTGGGAGCTACCTTGGGGGGGGGGGGGATACTCCCGAACGGTGGCACTGAGAGTGGCCAGAGGGACAGATCTGACTACCGCAGCAGCAGCGGCGACGGCACCTGGATGTCCGGGCTGCGGATGAGGTGGCAGGCGTTCTCTGAGGTGGGAGGTTGCCTCGCACTTCAGGAGGTAGTGTTGGAGTGCAAAGGGGGAGGTGACCTGGCAGTGATCACAGGTGATGTCCACAGCGCTCTGGCGGATTTCGTCAAAGCAGGGAAAGCCGAGGCGGAGACGGTGTAGTCGGTCCCGTATGTGTGGGGCGATGGATGGGTCTTGGGGAAGGGGGTGGTAAGCTGTTGCAGCAGCGTACCAGGAGGAAGAGGGTGATGATGACTGGGCGACTGTGGCCTCGTGTTGTTGGCAGGACAAGGCGTGTGAGGCAGACTTTATTTTAAGTAGAGTTTGGGAGAGGCTGGGCAGAACAGCCGTAGTGGGGCTGGAGAGGGCAGCGGCTGATTTTGCAGCTCTGTCAGCTGCTTCGTTGCCACTAAGGCCTACATGGCTGGGAACCCAATTGAGGGTGATTTTGCAGCCACGTGCAGCCAGTCGCTGGGCCAGAAAAAGAGTGGAGGTGAGGAGGTAAATGTTGTCCTGTAGCTGTGTGTCTCTGAGGGCCTGGATAGAGGATTTTGAGTCTGTGTGTATGATGACATGGGGGGAGTGACTCTCCAGGGCGTGGTGAAGAGCGCCACGAATGGCGACTAGTTCAGCCTGGAGGCAGCTGGCGCCATCTGTTAGGCGCCACTGTTTCGTGGCTTCTCCGCTCACAAAAGCCGCTCCCGCTGCTCCTGTGGCAGGATCTACTGACCCGTCTGTGAAGATAGTGAGGGAGGCAGGGGTCGTCAAGTCCTTCATGACCTGACGCATTTCCAGGCGTAGGGCAGCGGGGAGCCAGTGTGCCTTTGGGCACTCAAGACTGTGGAGTGATGTGGTGATTGGAGGAGGGCTCCAAGGCGGTGGCGTAGCGAAGTTTGGGTGAGGGAAGTCCTCGCCCTTACTAAGAAGGGTTTCGTGTATTCCCATCGTGACAATTGTTTCCGCAGCGCACGCTGGCCAACATTGCCGCCGAAGGTTATTGCGGGGCCTGGCAAGATGAGTTGCAACCTTGGCGGGAGGAGCGTAGGGGTAGGGCAGGTGGGTCATTTTGGCGAGAAGGCAGGAGGTTCGTTCTTCGATACGACGCCGCGTCGGGATTACCTGGCACTCCTGCTGCAGGTTGCAGACCTTAGTCCATCTGGGGGCGTTGATGATGACTCTCAGGGCGTTGTTTTGTGTGGCCTCTAGATTTTGGTGTAGGGTGTTCGTGAGGGAAATAAGGCATGGAGCGCTATAGTCCAGGAGAGAGCGGATGGCGTGAATGTAGAAGGTGCGCTTCACCTGGAAACTCGCCCCCACTTTTAGGCCAGTGATTGCCCATAGGACGGAGATCCTGCTGTTTCCGCGCTCCTGCAGGTAAGCTACGTGGGTGCGGAGATTGAGACGGTTGTCGAGCCAGATGCCCAGGTATTGGTGCGACGTGACCAAGGAGAGTGGTGTGTCCAGGATATAGAGCGGGGCACGCGGCGCGTCACACCCAAAGGCCATGGCCTTGGATTTTGCCACATTCAGCTTCAAGCCTAATTCCCTACACTTGGTGGTGATGTCAGTCAGCAGGTTCTGGGCTCGTTGTGCGTGGGCGGGGCCAGTGCAGTAGAGGGCAAGGTCGTCCACATAGCAGAGAAACTTGGTACCGGGTGGGAGTGGTAGCGAGATGAGTTCTTCCATTAAGATGTTAAATAGGAAGGGGTTCAGAATGCTGCCCTGGGGTGTTCCGTTTTCATGTTGATGGAGTTGAGACGTCTCCCCCTGAAAAGCAAATCTGGCCACTCGGCCCGAGAGGAAGTCCCTGAGCCATATAAGGAGTCTGCCGCATACTCTCTTGCGGACCAGAAGCGAAAGGATCACTGGGTAGTTGGCGAGCTCAAAGGCTTTCTCGAGATCGAGAAAGGCTACTGTGGTACCTCCAGAACTGGCAGCGCATAGGAGAGTGGATAGGCATTCAGCTGTTGCCGTGCCCAGCCTGCAGGCAAAGAGGTCTTGATGGAGGGGACCGACCGCCCAGGTTAGCCTGTTTAGCACTATCCGCTCCATGGTTTTGCCCACACAGCTGAGGAGGGAGTTAGGGCGCATGGCACCAAGATCTTTGGGCTTGGGTATGGGTATGATGGTGGCCTCTTTCCATTTTTATGGTGGTTTGCAGGCCTCCCGGGAGGCGTTGAAGAGGGTGAGGAGGGCGGAGTGACCATCTGGGCCTGCGTTGGTGATCATGGAGTATGTAGTCCTGTCAACCCCGGGGGAAGTATCTCCACTCGTCTTGAGTGCCCGGGGTAGTTCGAGGAGGGTGAGGGGTGTGTTGGTGTTTGACTGATCCTCACAGGCGCGGTCTACTTGATCGTTTCTTACTGGCAGGAGCTCTGTCAATCTGTCGCGTGTCTCAGCTGGTAGATTGTCAGTGCAGGTACGAAGGGCAAATGATGAGGCGAGCCTCTCTGCTTGGCGAGCAGGGTCAGGGTGGGGGGGTCGGATGGATCGCTGGTTGCCTGCGATGACTTGTAACTGTCGCCACATTTCTCCGAGTGACGAGTGGGAGTCGAGCCCTCGACACCAGTTTAGCCAGTGCTCCCTCCGAATGTCAGCTTTTCTCCTGTTGGCAGCACTGACAACTGCCTGAAGAAGAGTCCTGTTTTCAGCCGTTGGTCTCCGGCGGTAGTGTTTGCGGGTGGAGTTAATGCGGCTGTTGAGCTCCCTCACGCGGTTGTTATAAAACCAGTAGTCCCGAGGGGTCCTAGTTAGTCTAGTCAAAGTAGCCAACAACCCTAAAATAATTGAAAGAAATTGTTTTATGGTGTTTATTTGTTCTTTAATGTGTGAACAACAATACAGCAAAAATTTACCAAAATTGGGTTACCGGAAATGGGTCAAAATGGCGTCATACAAAGATGGCGACCAATGCTTCATATTTCTATATTTCACATTTCTCCTTCATCATCTGATACATGATCTGGATCTTGACGTGTGTTGTAACAATGGCCATTTTGGCATTGTCCACATGCTTGAGAACAGTCTAGTCCATGCTTTCGGCAAGTACACCGGTGTGTGTTGCAAACACCGGAACAGCTGCAGCGAATCATTTTCAGGAGTGTTTCTGGTGCGGGTGCAGTGTCCGTCATCACTGGAACTAGTCTGTTGGTTTGTAGGCTCCACCCCCATTTAGTGACGTCAATATCCTCACCCTTGCCCATCCATTGCATTACCTGGAGATAGCTTCTCAGAGAATGATACTTTGTAGCCGAAGATGTTGGAGGCAGTCGTTCGGGTGTCACGAAGCTTTTGGCCGCACCATAGACCACTGTATACCTGGACTGCGCACGGAATCGTCGCACAAGGGGCTGAAGTCGGAGGGCCGCTCGGATTCATAGATGTATATACGGATCATATAGACTGGTTTATCAGTATATATGATATACTCTAATCTTCGTAAATGTTTGTTCTATAATATTATCAAATAAAAACAGTAAAACACGCTAAAGAAATGCCATTACGAGGCTCTGAAGAAATATGCATGAACTTAATATTCACTTCAACTCTTCGCCATTTAAAACTTTGCGAGTCAACTTTTATCATGAAGGGTATCAATAGAAGCGCAATTTTATTAGCTTTCCATTGATGAATTTCGTTATCTGATAAATTAATTAGAACCATGCATAAATTAGCGTTAAATAAATAAATAAAATCATCAATCGGGTAATTTTCCCGATTGATGATGTTATTTATTTACTTATATATTTCGTTTTCTGATAAATGAATTAATACCATGTATAAATTAGCGTTGACTAAATAAATAACCTCATCAATCGGGAAAATGACCCGATTGATGATTTTCTTTATTTAGTTAACGCTAATTTATGCATGGTTCTAATTAATGTATCAGATAACGAAGTATAGCAATGGAAAGCTAATAAAATTGCGCTTCTATTGATACCCTTCATGATAAAAGTTGACTCGCAAAGTTTTAAATGGCGAAGAGTTAAGTGAATATTAAGTTCATGCATATTTCTTCAGAATCTCGTAATGGCATTTCTTTAGCGTGTTTTACTGTTTTTTTATTTGATAATATTATAGAACAAACATTTACGAAGATTACAGTATATCATATATACTGATAAACCAGTCTATATGATAGTCCGTAGACCACTATATCTCTCTGTCGGGCGCCCCGCAGGCCCCTATGCAGCCCCGCAATTCAAAACATTGTCGCGTGAACAGTCCAGGTATACAGTGGTCTATGGCCGCACTCACTTTTTTGCAAAGACGGGTGTATCTGACAGCTGATAGGTTGTCCCCAGGTTTGCCATTGAACAGAGACACCATGAGTGCACACCCAGAGTCTACAATAACATCCATGTCTTGTCCAGGTGTACTAAAGATCTTTGCACAACTTTGCAGGATTGGATAACCTTTTATCAGCTTTTGCAGAGCAGACTGCTTTCCAATTCCAAATATCCTGGAAGTGGTGTCGCATCCTGTGAACGCATGAAGAAACAGCAGACTTTGACAGATCTCGCTACCTAGAACCTGCTTTATGACCTTTATGTCATCCACTACAGTAGGGCTCCCTTTATCTGAGCGGAAGTAGGCTTTGTACCATCGCTCGGAGATGCGTAATGAAGCAGTAGCACTAATAAACTCCGTGTCCTCGCCTATGACGTGGTAGTTTTTTCAGACGACATTGATACTGCTGTCCTCACATGTCCAAGTCAGCATCCCCATACTGTATCACATGACATCCTCTATTTTTATGCGATCCGGCAATCATATGGATCAGTGTCTGTTTTTTCTCGTTATTGGAAAGGAATCCTCCATCTTTCCAGTGAATTTGGTTGTTTCAGTGTATTCACCCTTATGACCGTCACGATTTTGTCCCCGTCGCTGATGTGTATTGTCTTTCGTACTTGGACCACCACTGTAACCATCCAGGTATACAGTGCTGGATGGCTACTACCGTACTAGCAAGGCTACTACCGTAGCCTTGCCATAGTGTTTCACAGTGAATGCTTTAAGAGCGTGCATCAGTTGTGCTTTGTCTGCCTTCCATAAGACCTGTTTTGCTTCAAAGAGTGCTTGAGGATAAGGCGAGAGTTCGTAGTTCATGATCTCATCGAGTGAAAGTTCTGCAGTTTGAGACACTACGAGAAACCTTTGGAACAACAAAGCTGAGTCTATTGCTCTGTCTTCGGCAATTCTGATTGTCGACGCTGATGCCAAGATCTTTGCCTTCATATTCCTTCTGTATGAAAAGGAAAACACCGACTGTCCTTCCATCTTTGCTAGTGTTTCCTTGCCGATAGTAAACAGGTCATGGACGTTCACATCCTCATTTGCGTTTACACCTGTTATAATATTGTGCAAAGATGCTTCATCAGCAAAAGGAGAAAATGCTTGTAGTTTGTCTGCAATTTTCTCCAGGTCTTCATGATCTCTTCTCACCCTTGACCCTGTTGCCTCCTTATGTTGCTCACTGGTGACGAAGCTCTGGCCTGTGAAAATATGCATTGCCTCACTGTACGTTGAAGACACTGGCACAGACATGGTCCACAGGGCCCTTTGATGATCGAACATTCAACTTCCTCGTGTGAGTCCACCTGTAGTTTTGAGGGATCTCATAAGAGCTTGCTCGATAACCAGGTCACATCCAAGGCTAGCCCAGTACTGATCAGTACGCCTGATGACATGCAAGCCATTCATGAACCTATGGAAGACGGATGGTTGGTCCTGTTCTAGTTTTTGCATGGACTGGAGGTAAAGGTAGGCCGATTTTAAGTAGTTTGCATGTCCAGCTGCGGCGAATTTGGGCAAACAGTCAGCGATGGCGTGGAGGTGCATAACCCAGGATCCTGTGCGATTAGCCTTGATAAGCTCCCTGACAACGTCTAGCATCTGTTGGTAACTGAGCCAGAGTTTGCTTGTTTTAGAATGAGTTGAGAATTCATTTCTCTTGGTAGACAAGACTTGGTCAATAGTAGTGAGACAGACAGATGAGATGCGCGAATCCAGTGTTGTGTCCCCTGTCAGTGTTTGCATATACAGCTCTTCAATTTCATTCACAAGTTTTGCAAAATCAGGGTCGTCACAAATGATCCTGCCTACAACCTGTTGTGTGAGACACTGATCAAGGAGCAGATGACCACGGAGAGCACGCTGAACTGCCTTTCCTGACAAGATGTGCTGTACTGCATTCTCGCCATAGATGGTTCCCAGGATTTCGTTGATTCCACTTCGATCCATCAACGTTCCTATCGCACCCATTAGATTCATTAGAGTGTGGAAGCATCCCAGCAGCAACACCACATCTCGAACCGGACTGTCTGCAGGCACCTCATGTTTGATTTGGGACGCTTTCCAGTACAGTGGCTGGTCAAATGTCACAACTGCCGGGGACTTGTGATAATCTGCAATTTTGCAAAGGTACTGAAGGGTGGAGAAGATGCATGACTTGTCCCCAGAATACATGTCAATGATTGGAAGGAATACCACAGAGGACTGCCCTGGATGACTGCAGTCCTTATGCAACCATCCTTATGCATCATGCCATTCCAGTTTGGCGCAGGTTGTTTGAAGCGTAGGGACATCTCCCACAGTAGGTCAATCTTTTGATCAGCAGCTTCAAGGAATGGCTGAGGATAAAGCTTGATGTTGTCACGGGCATATTTCGTGAACCGGTATTCCTTTACATCAACTTCAGTCAGTTCAACAATCTTCAGATCTTCAATCCGGCTTCTAAGGATTGTTCGGCGGACTTGCCTCCCTGGAGTTATGGCTGCAAGCATCCCCATTCCGTGAAATGTACCCTTCCCATCTAATGTCATGATGTTGTGGTCAACATTATCAGCTGCAAACATCAGTGCCGAATTTGGTCCTTCTATGTCGCCATCGTCCAGTAAATCCAGAGCAGTATAGGTGGCAGCGTTTTCCTCAAATCGCTGGACCTCTGAGTATGAAGAGCAGAAACCCATGGCTGAGAGGCTGTCGATCAGGAATCGCGACCTGACGTGGTGGTGTACCTGTACTGCTAATCCAATCTGCAGCGGTACTATCAAAGCCCTGGGGCGCACGGCTTGTACAATAGATTGTCCAATACTCGCCACCTTTCTGCAAGTGTCTTTGCCAACAAATAAATGTTGGAGCAAGCATTGCAAGCTCGATGGAATGTATTCTAGGGCAGATTGTAGTTCTAGCGCAGAAATATCAGGATATTGGTCGATTGAAGATGTTGTAATGGTTTGATGCTTCAGTTCGAAGCTTTGTTTGTCATTGTGTTCGGGGATTCAGTTTAGGGCTTCATGGTTCATATTCGTGTTTACTCCATACCTTGAGAAAATAAACCGTGCAGTTATGGCTCGCACACGCTGACAGCTACACCTGCGTTTGTCTTGCCTCCTCCTCACTCGGCCCTGCCCATGACATGGTGGCAGCTAGAGGAGTCCCCACACTGCTGTCAGTGACGTACAATTAAATCACTGCAGCCATGAGTGGCATGACGGGCATCACCGTGCCAGCACTCGTGACTGGGACGCTGAGGACTGCCCACGGCTTTCCGGCGCTTTCGCAACTAGTGAACCACGTCTTCAATGGGCCGCTTGCGGAACAAAACGAGGAGGCTAAAGCTTCGTATCTTATGCTGTGGCTCGGCCTGTTGGAATAGAACTATTGAAACATTTAGTTTAACGGAAAAACAGAAAAAGGAAGTGAAGTGTATCCTCGATCGTTTTGAGACCCACTGTGCCCGAAAACAAACTTTCGTCTGGCTCGTTACAACTGACGAAGTTGAAGCAACATGAAAGTGAGTGTGTGACAAAATTTTATGTCGTTGAAACAGACAGCCCTATTATACTTGGCCTGCCCGACGTGTGAACAGCTTGGTGTGGTCACTATCCTACTCACGACGCTAAAATCCGGCACGCATAAAATGGAGGCTGTCACACATCAGTTAAACGAGCCATTAGAACAACTGAATACCTACGCCAATCTACCCCGACTGTTTCGAGGGTCTTGGCCAGTTCAATGGTACTGCACACATAGAGTTGGACCCAAGTGTCCGGCCTGTCGTTCACGCCCCACGAAAATGCCCCATACACCTTCGTAAAGACTTGGAAAAGGAATGGATCGCATGCTGAAATTAGGAGTGATAGCAAAAATGGATGAACCAACAGAGTGGGTTTTCTAGCCTCGTCGTCGCTCGAAAAGCTAACGGCTCATTAGTGTGTGTCTTGACCCCAAAGACCTGAATAGAGCCACCAAACGGCTCATCACACGCTTAATAACCCCGGAAGAAGTCACACACCATTATCCGGCTCCACCTTGTTCACAAAATTGGATGCACTCTCCGGGTATTGGTGTAGTGCTCGACGAAGAGTCTAGAAAGCCACCACCTTCAACACACCGTTGGAAGGTACCGCTTTATAAGGATGCCGTTTGGGTGGTGTGGCTCTCAAGATGTATTTCAGAAGAAATGGACGAAATACTGAACGGGTTGAGTGGGTAATCAGCATTGCAGACGACATTGTGTTCAACGGGAAGGACCAAATCGAGCACGACCAACGGCTACACCAGTTAATGATGAGAGCACGAGCGCGTGGGCTTGTGTTAAACTTTTCTAAGTGTCACGTAGGCTGAAGGAAGTGACTTTCTTGGACACTGCTACCACCGTCAGTGAGTTTCAACCAGACTCACTCAAAAATATCAGCTATTCATCACTAACGGCACCAACAACAGCAGCGCAGGGAACTACGTTCATTTCTTGCCTGTGCACCTACGTTTCAAGTTACATCCACGATTCTCAGACTTAAACATCGCCTGCGGCAACTGCTCAAAAAGATGCAATCTACCAATGGTCTCACGAGCATCAGCCCCTGACTTCGAAATGTTAAAAGCACCATATCAGCTGAGACAACACTGTTTCATTACCGCCCAGAGTTACCTGTTAACGTCGAGGTGGACGCATCGAGTATCGCTATCGGTGCCGTTTGCAGCAGGATGGGCGCCGTGTGCACGCATTAAAAGCCTCACAGAGACGGAACAAGATACGCAATATAGAACGTGAGATGCTGGCGGTCTGTCTTCGGATGTCGAGCGATTTCGCACCTACCTATCGGTCGGCCATTCACTGTGACAACGGACCATAAACCCCTTGAAATGGTCACCCAAAAAGTCATTAAATGTGCCCCAGCTCGTTGCAGCGCATGCTACTACGGCTCTTGGAATCGATGTCACCGTGCGGTACAAGCCAGGCCGTATGATGCTCGCTTCGGACGCACTTTCACGCCTCCCTGCCGACCGTGGGGTGCCCGTCCCGATGAACATGGAAGTGCGTGTCGACCTTCTTCACTTCTCACCGGAGCGACTAGAGGAGCTACGGCGCGCAACAGCAAGTGACGAGGTACTATCACTGGTGCGACGCATTATTGTGGATGGATGGCCGGATCGGCGGTGCCAGTTGAACCCACAGATACGCGACTACTGGAGTGTTAGGGACTCGTTGTGATAGATGACGGCGTCCATACTGAAGGGGAACGCGGCCGTCATACCGAAGCTACTACCGTGCGTGGTACATCGATAAGCTCCATGATGGTCACCAGGGGCGCGTGAAAAATGGAACTCCGTGCCAAGGACGCCGTGTATTGGCCCGGGATGCGTAACGACATCGAGAGTAAAGTAAACGCCTGCCAACCCTGCCAGTTCACCCGCCCAGCAAACGACTGCATGGAGCTAACGCCGGATCACCAGCATCCAGTACCCCAGGGGCCGTGGCAAGATGTCAGTACAGACCTGTTTTACTACAACAGTCATAATTATATTCTTGTAGTTGATCATTATTCCTCCTATGTATTTGTATATAATTGACAGGGACGACCAGCCGCGACGTAATAGAGATACTGATGCAGCTATTCGCAGAACATGGCTCGCAACAACCCTCTACTCAGACAACGGACCGCAATTTGACAGCCGTGAGTTGCCAACTTTGCCGCAAGATTTGAGTTCCGGCACACCACATCCTCGCCGCTACACCCACAGAGCAACGACATCGCTGAACGTCAGGTACGGATCGTGAAAGATTTATTAAAAAGAATAATGGCAACGACGCATTTACAGAGGATTACGCTCGCTTTAGAAGCACGCCCTTGGACGCACACCTGCCATCACCTGCCGAGATGCTGCTCGGGAGAAGGTGGACACCCTTCCGCGGCGCGCCTGTGGTGGGCAGCCGAACCACCGTGAGCAGCTCGAGCGGCACCGGGAACAACAACGACTCAACTTAACGCGCGCTTTCAACGTCATACGCCTGTACGGCGTTCGATGTTGGGGATCCTGTATTGGTCCGTAATGCGAGAGCAAACGAGTAGCAGCCCGCTACAGTCGTAGATAAGCATCACACCCCTGCATCATACATCGTACAACCAAAGCCTGCAAGGGAAGTCAATCCACCCGAGACGAGTGACGGCGAAACGGCAACAGAGGACAGGATGCACACGCCTCCCGCGTGGCGGAGGGAAGCGATGCCTTTACGCCGCACCGCCCAGATGATCCGTCCTGACCCTGTAAGGACACGCTCGGTCGTATCAGCCGCCCTCCAGAACGTCTACAGTATTAATTTTTATGTATGGTTCACTTATGTTTAAACCTTTGCATTGCATGTTTTAAGGGGATTCGAGTTTCAAGATAGATTTTGTGTTCGCTATATTTTGAGCTTCAAACCTAAAGTATTTTGATTTCTTAGTCGTAGGCATATGACTTTATTGAATGTTTTATGTACTTCTTTTAAAATTGAGAAGGGAGATGTAATGGTTTGATGCTTCAGTTCGAAGCTTTGTTTGTCATTGTGTTCGGGGATTCAATTTAGGGCTTCATGGTTCATATTCGTGTTTACTCCATACCTTGAGAAAATAAACCGTGCAGTTATGGCTCGCACACGCTGACAGCTACACCTGCGTTTGTCTTGCCTCCTCCTCACTCGGCCCTGCCCATGACAGATGTGATCATTGACTTAATGTCGCTCTTGATCAGTTTAGCCGCAGTCTGTATGATGGCTCTTTTCTGAGCCTCTTCATCATTTTCTGGCTGGCTAAAATAGTCTCTCAGAATACTACTAGTTTTCTCACGAAATGTTACGATATCATGTAACCCCTCTTGCTCGGCAATGAATATAGATTCCCCGTAATGCTTAACCAGTTTGGATTTGAGGTACTGGTTGCCATAGGCCACGGAATCTGACTGAACCAGATATTCTGCCATTTTCTTTGCAAGATCATCCACTGTCAATTGTTCCTCATCATTTTCTTCTAAGAACGAGCACATTCCGATGAAGGCTTGCTCTTGGTCAGAGTCCTTCGGTCTTCCAACCTTTCGTGGCTTCTTTTCAGTTGGACCATCTCTGTACTGCAAAGGAATAGCCCGTTTCGTGCGAAAATTGATGTCACATGACCGATGGTACACACAATCAGCAGCGTGGAGGTCCTTTCCGAAATACTCTATTCTACCACGAACAGTGAATGCCCAGTCATCATTACGATCCTTACAATGTGAGAGGGTTGTCTCCACGAATGAATCTGTTTTGACACAGCTGAATTCATCAAAAT
>JACEEZ010026366.1:162500-164994 GCA_016584305.1 Chionoecetes opilio
ACAGTAAAAACACGGTAAAGAAATGCCATTACGAGACCCTGAAGAAATATGCATGAACTTAATATTCACTTCAACTCTTCGCCATTTAAAACTTTGCGAGTCAACTTTTATCATGAAGGGTATCAATAGAAGCGCAATTTTATTAGCTTTCCATTGCTATATTTCGTTATCTGAGAAAAATTAATTATAACCATGCATAAATTAGCGTTAACTAAATAAATAAAATCATCAATCGGGTCATTTTCCCGATTGATGAGGTTATTTATTTAGTCAACGCTAATTTATACATGGTGCTAATTCATTTATCAGAAAACGAAATATATAAGTAAATAAATAACATCATCAATCGGGAAAATTACCCGATTGATGATTTTATTTATTTATTTAACGCTAATTTATGCATGGTTTTAATTAATTTATCAGATAACGAAATATAGCAATGGAAAGCTAATAAAATTGCGCTTCTATTGATACCCTTCATGATAAGAGTTGACTAGCAAAGTTTTAAATGGCGAAGAGTTAAGTGAATATTAAGTTCATGCATATTTCTTCATAGTCTCGTAATGGCATTTCTTTAGCGTGTTTTACAGTTTTTTACTTGATAATATTATAGAACAAACATTTACGAAGATTACAGTATATCATATATACTGATAAACCAGTCTATATGATAGTCCATAGACCACTATATCTTTTTGTCGGGCGGGTCGCAGGCCCCTATGCAGCCCCGCAATTCAAAACATTGTCGCGTGAACAGTCCAGGTATACAGTGGTCTATGCCTGCGGCAATGTGTTTTACCTGTTAATTGTGATGTGAATGTAATGGCTGAGTGTGACAGAAGTTTTGTATGAGTGTGTGAGGAAGAGTGAGGACCGTGTGTGTCACAATATTTACAGTGATAGTAATTTGGATAGATGGCAAAGACTGCTACAGGATAGAGATGACTCGAGAGTATGGAGAGCGATTGACTGGAAGGGGAATGTAAATGTGAGCGGTAGTGTTGGCGAGAGCCGACCAAGTGATGAGGAATTCAAGACACATTTTGAGACAGTGCTTAATCCGACGCAGGCTGCTACTAATTATCCTGATATTGACACCAACCTGACTATTCCCATTCTTGATGATCCAATTACTCCCCAGGAAGTGGAACTTCAAATCCGAAAAATGAAACCAGACAAAGCGTGTGGGCCTGACGGTCTAACTCCGGGCGTCCTCTCGATGCTCCCTGAGCACTGGATCCTGAACTTGGTCTCACTCTTTAATAACGTATTTCTTTCTGATCAATACCCTACGTCTTGGACAAGAGCTAAGCTATTTACAGTATTCAAGAAAGGGGACAGACTTAACCCAAGTAATTATCGAGGCATTAGTGTGACTAATTAATTCAATAACCAAACTATATGATATGGTTTTGTGTGAACGCCTTTACCACTGGTTTACACCTTATAGGGAGCAGGCTGGTGCGCAGAGACAGAGAGGATGTCTGGAGCATGTTGTTGCCTTGCGACTGTTGACAGATGTAGCACGGAGAAAAAAAATTAGACTATTTGTAGCCTTCATAGATTTCTCCAAGGCATATGATCTTGTTCTTCGTCACAAGATGTTTGAGGTGTTAAAGCAGGCAGGCTGCGGCAGGGTGATGCTGGCGGCGCTGATGGCAATGTACCGCGTCACGGAGAGCATCATGGGCTCCGCGGTGGTCTCGGCTACGCAAGGTGTAAGGCAGGGACTGTCTACCTCTTGTTTCTTGTTCACTATATTTGTTAATGAATTGATAAAAAGAATAAAGAATGCATGCCAACCTGAACCCTTTCTACAATGGTTACACATATTACTGCTAATGGACGACACTGTTTTATTGTCAACGACACGGACTGGTATTATGAATAAACTGGATGTATTGCGCATTTTTTGTCATGAGTATGGTATGAAAGTGAATGTTGGCAAGACTAAATTTTTTGTCATAAATGGTGAGGCTGGTGACAGGGAACCGCTGTGTGTGGGTGACTTAGTGGTGGAGCACTGTAACAGTTATGTATATCTGGGTTCCCCCTTTACATGTGATGGCTCTGTTTCATCGGCAGTGAAAGAACATGCCAAGGTAAAGATCTGCCAAGTTTTGAAATTTGTTTCTTTTATAGAAAAGAACCATTGTGATCCGTTCATCGTTAAACGTCGAGTGTTTGACGCAGCCCTCACGTCGTCACTTTTGTATGGATGTGAATCGTGGTTCGGTCCCGACACGAAACCTGTTATTAAACTGTACCACTGGGCTATGAAAGCGTTGTTAGGGGTAAGAAAGAACACATCCAATCTTGTCTGTTATGCTGAACTGGGGTACCCGACTTTGTCAGACCTTTTACAACATAAACAACACAAATTTTTTCATAGGTTATGGCTAGAAAGGTCTGGCATGAATGATGATCCCTTCTTGGTTAGAATTCTATTGCAAGAATACACCTGTTCCAAGATTAAATAGATATACCGAGATGA